>QANT01002685.1:0-55691 GCA_003254885.1 Purshia tridentata
TGAAAATATTTGAGATAGATTGACAAGGAATGCTATGTTCATCAATAAAGTCGCATAACAGTAATTATTATTCTTATTATTAGTCGAAAAATTCACTTTAAAACCATTAATTTGAGCCTTCCATCAAACACCTATTAGCTAGTACTATATACAAAAAATCAAGCTAGAAGCCTAGAACACGAGAAAAATACCTGTACTAAAAACAAGAACACAAGTAGGTGAATTAATTATGTGTTTATCAGAAAGAGTAGGTAAATTATGTGTTCTTAATAAGAGTAAATAAATTATGTGTTTTTAAGAAGAGTAAATAAATTATGTGCTTGTCAAACAAAGTGTATATATATGGGTCGATCAATTTTTCTGTGCAAAAATTTTGTTTTCAAAAAATATCAAAATTTCTCCACCATAATTGATGATTTATTAGCATTAGCAATGAATAATTTCACCAAAAAAGAATTAACAAAAAAGAAGAAAATAATTAAAAAAGACAAATGAACATGTCACTTGTTATTAATTAAGAACATGTCCAGTGGTCAAAAAAAAAAAATTAAGAACATGTCAAGTTCTTTGGCCAAAAAAAAAAAAGGCTTTTTTACACAAATACCACCTGGACTATAGGAGGTGTGCTCCCGTACCACCTGAACTTTTTTTTTTTACTATTTACCACCTGAAGTTATCAATATGTGCCAATGTGGCACCTCCAGTCAATTTTTTTGTTAAATCATCAACTTTTTTCTCAAATTTCCTAATTTGCCCTTATGATATTGTGTTGAGTTTTTTGATGATTTTGTATTGATTTTTGGTTTGATGATTTTTCTTATTGTTTTTTTAATTGAATTTTTTGGTTTTTTTATTATTAATTTTTTGATAAAAAAGACAAAATTGTCCCTAAAATTAACAGAGAAGTTGACAGACTTAATGGTAGATCCTTGATTGAAACAAACAGATAAATATAATCTTTAATTGGAACAACTTGAAATTCGCATCCTCAATTGCAAAACATGGTATATTTATAGTCCTTCTGCTAACATTTTCCCAAATATAAATTTGGATAAAAATTGTGTAAATTGATAGAAAAGTCCTCAATGACGAAATTGAAAAAGTCAGAGCCCTTAATTTTCTAAATTAAAAGGCTGTGGACCAAACTGATACAAGTGTAATAGTCTAGGGACCAAAATAACTATTTACCATAACATACACCATGTGGCACACTGACCAAAATAAAATTTTGACTTATTTATGTACAAAAAATATAAATATCATGTAAGTCACTATTAGTAAATAAATTTTTAAGGGCAAATTAGGAAATTTGAGAAAAAAATTGACTGTAGGTGCCATATTGGCACATATTGATAACTTCAGGTGGTAAATAGTATAAAAAAAAAGTTCAGGTGGTACAGGAGCACACCCCCTATAGTTCAGGTGGTATTTGTGTAAAAAACCCTTGTGCTTAACTAGAAAAAATATGTCTCCCTGTGGCTACAAAAGTTTGCAACTTTTTGAGCAACTGGCGCTTGATATTTTCAAGTACCAGAATTCCCTCGGATGCTACTCAGCTCCCTGCAAAAGCATATACCAAGCACTAGTGCAACACTCTACCAGAGGTACAACTAATTAAGTCCATGGGACACATAATGGGCTGGAATTAGCAAATTCTTCCTCCTATGACCAAAACTTCAGTCTTTTGAAAGACCATCAAACTTAGCAATGGGATTGGAGTTGAGATTTGGAGAGGTACTTAATTATTACAGGGGGCAATTTTTCTGCATGACTCAAATGTGATACGAAAGTTAGCGACTTTATGTTGACCCCTTTTTAGCATGAATAAAAATATGATATGATACGCTATACATGAATAATAAACGGATTGAGTTAGTAGTCAAACATGTGTAACAAGAATATTACATGATAATATTAAATATGTTAAACTAGAGTTATATGAAGAAAATGAGTAAACTTTCTTATTTGTTAATGTTGAACCGTAAAAATTCAAAAAAAAAGAACAAGATAAAGACAACCTCACATTGGAGTGTTCAAATGAAGTCAAACTCCTAAATGGATGAGATAAGTGATAAAGATAGAGGAAATCTTATCAGAATATTCTATCTTTAAGTGTGATCACCATTTAAATTTAAATTTTGGGTGATCACATCCTCATCTTTTTAGACCTCTGGTGGTCTCTATAAATAGAGCATGAGAGGTTCAGAAACAGAAAGAAACAAACACCGAAAGGCTGAAGGAGTGGAGAACAGACGAAAGAAAATTTCTACAGAAAAAAGCTACTGCAAGATTGTTACTACTTAATTTCAAGGTAGTGATCTGAGGCAGTTTGCTCTCCTCAAATTTGGGGAGTTCTGATCTGAACTCCCCCCACAAAATCAAAGTCCCTCAAATTTGGAGAGTTTTGATCTGAACTCCCCCACAAAAATTAAGGCTCCTCGATGTGGGGTTCAGATCAGAACCCCCACAAACAAAAAAGGAAAAAAGAACAAGCCCGATGATGGAAGGAGGGTTGTTTAATGAACAAAAAAAAGGGCACAAAGCCCCCGATCCAAGTCCCAAACTAACAAAGTCTGCTGCACCAAGTCTCACGCAGCAAAGGAAAAAAATATAAAGAGATAAAGCCAAATGATGCTTGGCAGTGAAGTGAGGGACTCCCAGATTTTTCTTTCAAATGGAAAAGGCTTGTGAAGTATGAAAAGCTTTTAATTCCAACTTGGAGCCTAATCCCAAATCCAAATGGATTGCGGCAGTCAAAAATTAGGCCTTAAAGCCTATAAAATCAAATGGGTTTCTCTCCAAAATTAATATGTCCATCAAACAAGACAAGTGCCAATTAGCATGGTATAATGCTATACTTCCCCACGTGTAGCTGGTCTTCAATTTGCTTACTTTGGATCCAAGTTACATAGTGATATGCAATCGTGCTGTCAACAAAATTGCAAATTGGACCTCATCCCAACATTGCCAATTACTAAATTATTGGTAACAAGATACATGTCCAATGGTTCAATTTTTCCAATTTATTGCCCGTTAAGAATATGAAATGTGTCAGTTAACAAATAATTGACACAAAAATATTAGTGGGCACATAGCTAAATTTATTCTTGCCCATTAAAATATCAAATGTGTTAATTAACAAATAATTGATACAAATATTTAGTGGGCACAAAACCAAATTTATGTGCGCCCATTATAAAAAATAAACATGTCATTTAACAAATAAATGACACTAAAATATTAATGGGCACATTCCTTCAAATCCAAATTCTAAATTTCAAATCCCAATTCCAAATTCATTCTCTCAAATGGTACAATCTCTTTCAATTGGTACAAAACCAAGTCTCTCAAATCCAATAAATTAAACTCCAAAATGGCACAAAGCCAATTAAGTCAAATTCTTTTTAACGAACTACATTCGGTTTGATTCCGTTACGGATATGTAGGCAACCTATACTTAAATTTAGGTGCAACCGCCATAAATCAAATCCATTCCAAATTATCTCCAGAAGTTAATTCTATACACAAAGTCCCTGAATTAATTTTTCAATTCAAATCCAAGGGCTCTAAACCCTATCCAAATTACTAAAATCATTTACATAGGTCATTCACCTATTTAATTCCCAAAAGCCTGGAACTACGTGTGGTTTGATCCCGCAATGGGTACGTAGGCAATCTAGAACCAAATCTAAATACAACCGCATCCCAAATCGAATCCCTGGTTCAACTCAACCAAAATCACCAAACAATTGCTCAAATCAATTTCAATGAGTCATTCACCCATTGGGAATCCCAAATCCAAACACTCACACTTCTCAATAAATGATTTCAGTTTCGTCATAATTGGAATCAAAGGGTTTTCTCTTGTACCTTGTACCAAGAGATTGTAATTAAGAGATGCACTCCATCTTGAATGGGTCGTAGCCTAAATAATAAAACTCTATTCCTTAAAATGAGTAGAGCGAAATTATGTTGGGTAACAAATATAAATTATTAATATAATAATTTATTTATCAAATTTTTCTTCAACAGTTAATATGTATTATATGATTTATAATATTACCCTTCTAGAGCTATTGTTTGTGAGTATCATGATTAATGAAATTTTTGTTTTATAAGTGATGCATAACTGATAGTTTGGTTTAAAATAAAAGATGTTATGTAAACTCAAATACGATATAAATATAAACGAATTAGGTTAAAATTTAGTTATTCTACACAATTAATTGAACGCGTCAAATTAAAATTAACTAGTATTTTACACAAACACAACATGGACATGCCCGCTTATAAAAACTGCCACATCTAGTATTGATTCCCTCGTTGGTTTTGGAGATAGGTTCCCAATTGGAATGACCTAATTCTATAGTTAAATACGATTTGAATTTGGCGGGAGCCTGTGTTGGATCATAATTTTACCCGTTTTCTATGGAACTGTACGTCCTTAGCTTTGTAGGTGTTGTTAGTTAATTTGTAAGTTATTTGCTTGTATTGCTAATTGCTGGAGCCTGAATGTAATGTTGAAATCAACCAACCCCAAACTAACAGAAAATGAAAACTGGTAAACATAATTATAAAATAACAAAACGAATCCCACAAAATTAATTGCAATTGCTGTTCATCTATAATGCCGTAAAGAACAAGGATACAAACTTCTTCGGTGGCGGCAAATCGTATCCCTAACCGTTGTCGGAAAACGAGCCCGATAGAATCCTAACTAATTTTCAAGACCAAAAAAAGATATAAATAAATCCTTTTCCGTATACTAAAAGAAAAAGAATTAGAAAAATGTATATTAATATACAAGCCCCCTGAATATACACAGTCAAAGTCTTCTTCAAGAACCCTACCCCTGACCCTAATCTAAACCCTAATTCACTTCCAGCTCTTTCTCTCTCCCAATTTGAAGCACTAAACGTGTAAAAAACTCCTGCTTTAACTTTCGTACGCAAAACCCATATACTGTTCTGTACTTTTTTTGCTTCAAAACCCTTCAACCCCAAGTCTTGCACTGTTCTTGATTCTCGAACCACCATTTACTGTTCGCAAAGCCCAGAACCCAGTTGCAGTCAATGGCGTCGAAACGGTCCCGTATTGTTCGGTCGTCGAGCCGTGGGGAGATGGGGTTGTTCACCCCAATTCAGCCTATTGAGTCGCCTCGGTGGGAGCAGAAGCGCCACCAAACTCAGGCGAAAGCGCCTCAAAAAGGTGCCGTCTCCGTTGTCAAACAAGAGCAACAGAGTTGCCAGAGTACCTTTCGATTGGGGTCGCCAACTACGGAGCTGAACGGCGTCGTCACAAGGAAGAAGGTGCCTAATGAAGGGTTCGATTTTCTCAAAGCCTGTAACTTGTGCATGAAGAAACTCCACGAAAAGAAGGACGTGTACATGTATGGGTACGTATAAACTCTTGCTTAATTTCTTGTTTATATTTTAATTCCTTTTTGTCTAACATGGGTTTAGAAGACATTTAAAAAGAATGCCAATGTTGATTTCGATTTCTCAGTCCCTTTTTTTATACTCTGTTCGAATTTTAACATTTTTAAGGTTTATTCCTTCAAATATAATTATTCATAGATATACTTCTTCCTAGTCATCATTATAAGAAATTACAAGACTGTCTGATTCAAACATCATAACTTTCTGAATTTGGTAGCTAAAAGTGGAAAAATACAGGGAAATTAAGTAGATTATTAATTTGTGAAAGCAGGCAATCCCCATTATTTATTTTGTCTAATTTTACTTCTATGTTGCACCTTTTTTCTAGCTTGTTATATAATTAGTTGAAAACATCAAACATATATGTATAAGTGAGTTTACAGTGAAATTCACATATATATGACATGAAATTTGATATGGTGCAGTGACCTAACTGCGTTTTGCTCCCCTAAATGCCGAGACTACCAGATGGCTTTGGATGGGTTTCACACAAAAATTGCTGCAGATCGTGAAGCAAGAATGACAGTTTTAGGCAAATCAAACGCAGCGGCAAAGCAGTGATCAAATCATTAAGTTGTTTTGTAATGCAGAAGATGATGTGCTCAGCTCTTGAGTTTTTGCAGTCAGCTGGCACTATTAATTGACTATGATGGTGTAGGGAGGAGAAACTATTTTAGCAAAATCTTTCATAGCTAGGTTGGCATGTTACTGCCTTGAACAGTTCCATTAATTTGTTTCTGCAAAAACAGAAATTGATTATGTGACGCTTCTTACTATTTAGGAGAAGTTTAATCTCATTTTTATGTCAGTTTTGTTATTATTAGATGGTAATTAATTATAGGATTCTATTAGGGTTTTCTGATGATCATATGATGTCTGTATATATATATTTTTGATCTGGGATGTGATGTCTATATATATGATGGATGTATAAAGCCAAATATGGATTTATATATTCAATTCCAATGATGCTTCAATATTTTAAGAGGTTTGTACATACTGTTTTGGATATATAGTCATACTAACTTTGTTTCTACTGCTCAATCATTCTGCATGTAGTAATATTCCTCTCCATCTGTAGCCAAATTTCTTGGTAGCAGCTTGGAATTTGGATATACATATACCCTAAACATGAAATCCGATTATTGTAATACAATGTATAGTAGTAGACCCATAAGAGACCCCATATTTAGGCTTAAATATGGGATTCTACATTGAAAAGTGCCTGTGTATATATATATATATATATATATATATATATGTATCACTTTTAGAACGAATCCCATAATACTGAGTCTGATACTAATTGATATACATATACCCTAAACATGAAATCCGATTATCGTAATACGATGTATAGTAGACCCATAAGAGACCCCATATTTAGGCTTAAATATGGGATCCTACATTGAAAAGTGCCTATATATATATATATGTATCACTTTCAGAACGAATCCCATAATACTGAGTCTGATACTAATGCTCAAATACATACTGAGTGTATATCAGTGATTCAATATTTGGATTTCCAACATCCGTTTTAGAAGTTTTGCCTGTATCAACAAAGTTATTAACTTGGTGGGAATTTTGCATACAAGCTTATTATCAGTGAGCATTTCTGTACATGTAACTCCAACATTGTCAAAATCAGCTTACTATTGCAGAAAAGGGTATGTCAAAGTTTCATTTTAAAGGTAAAATTTATGTTCACTATTCAGAACGTGGAGTATATTGTTCAATTATAAACCTCATCTATTTCCCAGTTGTATAACAATCTGAACGAAGCAGGTACTTCACAAGTCCAAATCCCATTCTTTCTGCACATTTTGCAAACCCTGTTTAAGAGTAAAAGGGAGCTTTGGTGTGGTTCTGTGTCACAAAGTGGTCTTGCAGTTCCTTCTGGTGTGGTTCTGTGACTGTAGAGTGGTGGTGCTATGCTGGTGTATGGTGGCGAATTGGTGATTAGTTAAATGAAGTAGTGGTGATGATAGATTAAACTTCTTGACCAATATTAATGCTGGTGTATGGTGATGATCACATTAATTAAAAAGAAGTCTTATTACTCTGCTAATTTGATCTTCGCACTACAATTTGTTCTTTCAGCAGATGTAAAGTCAGCAACATACAGAAATGGACCAAATGGTGACAGGCCGATACCTATCTGTCCTTTAGGAAAGAATCTCCAAACCATGACTTCCCGACATAAACTGTCAGATCTGTAAATTTTGGTTTACTTGTCTAGTGTATGGTTTACTTGTCAAGTGTATGAGGTTGAAGTCCACTTCCTTTTTCAGTAAAATAATTACCCAGACTCGGATATCCATATGAAACTTTCTTTATTTTGTGCTTCTGCTCTAGTGGCCTTACTTTAGTAATGAATAGTTGAATACCATCAATTCTTTTCCTCTACTTTCTAATAAAACTTGAAAAATTATTCAGATAATAAATTTACCAAAACTCTCCTTTCTAATTCCATCCTTCGCATTAATTTAAGCTGCACAGGTGCTCCAATAGTAGGAGGGTCCCAAGGTGAGTATAAACTCCAACGTTCTAAGTTCTAAGTTCAAACTTTAACAAACGCAAACACTCAAATTTACTACGTATCAAACTGATAAATGATTTCACGCCTTCATAGTTTATCATAAGATTTTGTGCAGACATACTTGAAAAGAAAGTGGCCCGAAAACTTTTTCCCATTTTTGGTGATTTTTTTATTGGGTGGGGGTTCAAATGCATGAGATTAAACGCATGCATATTATAGTTTTTGGCACTATATAGTTTAATCATTACTCCACTTAGGTGTGCTGCCAATAGAAATTTTGGCACTTTTCTTTGCACCTGTTCTCAGTGGTCCTACCAGAAAGTAATCATGGCAATTTGGTACAAACTGGAAAAGACAAATATGTGGAAATGCAACCCCACTACAAAAGAGTACAGTCGCTAAATCATGGCCGCTGCTCATCAAATATACCTGTCAAACCTGTAAAAACTGACCCATGCTTTCCTAGTTTCACCTTACAGTTAAAAGGAAAAGCACACAGCACTGGGGATGGGAGATTATCAAGAGCACCAACTTTTGCAGTAAAATCATTAGTAAAAACATGGAGAACAGGAGGCTTCAGATTTCAATCATAAACAGTTGAACAACATTTTTTTTTTCTATTACTTTGACAATAGCCTCAATAGGCATCCATCAAATGTTTACTTCTTCTTTTGCATTTTAAACCAAAAGGATGTAGTGCCCAAAAAAAAAAAAAAAACCAAAAGGATGTAAGCAAATGATTATTTTGACCCTTTCACTTTCATTCAGTCATCATATATATTCCTACTTCCTAAACACATAAAGAATCATGAATAAAAAAATCACCATCTTCCCACTTGGCTAGTTCTGGTTGGCTGAGTTTATCCTGCAAGACAAAAGCTTTTAACAGTAAGCATATGGGCAAGTTATTATTACTATAAGTATAAAAGTGACCACTTTTAAACAAAAATATAGTACCTAGTAATTGTGCAGGGCACAAAATGCTTGCACGCAACTTTAAGGTAAGTGTATGTTAATTATGAGACCCAATAATGCAGTGTGCTGACTACTGAAGCTGATTCTTAGAGCTAACAAGTTATGGTAACCAACTGTAGTTACTGTACAATTTGTTGATGATGTATGTAGTTAACTGACCAAAATTGCAAAATTAACACCTGATAAGAGAAATGAATTAAAGGGTCAAATTAGAGAAAGAAATCAAGACAATAGCAACAAAACCAAGAAAAGTGAAAAAGCAAAGAAGACTAACCTTTTTTGGTTTCTGGGCTAGGGAATGTCTCCATCCCCCTAGGGATGAGTCCTTCAAAGTGATTCCCGCCTGCAACTGGGGACCAAATTCTAAATGAGAACAAAAACAAGCAGGAGGTCTACTGCTCAAGAAAAAGAGAGTGAAAAATTAAGACACTTTCAAGTTACTAAAAGAGGCATCATTTCTCTCCTTCCATGATACATTTTAGGTTTATTCTACAGGATTATAATCTATGGATTGAAGGATATTAATGAGCCTGACAACTGCTAGTTAAACGACACTGGTTTACTGAGCCGTTCAAATAGCTCCAGACAACTAGAATGGAAACCATTCAGGCTTGCAGGAAAAATTGGATTTATTCGACAGGAATTGGGATCCCCGAGGAACAACTAAACTATATAATTTAAAACAAAAAACATCTGCAAGTTGAGAGAGAGAGAGAGAGATAGCATACTTGAATGCTGGATTGATGTGGGTCATCATTGTAACCTCATCCTTCAGAAAAAGTTTAGATCAGTATATCCATGAGAATATGGCAGAAGCTCCTCCACTTCAATCCTGGAACTAGAATAACTCATGCTTTTCTTCAATCGGTTATGGCTTGACTCAACCTCAGCCCAAAACATGCCATAAACTGGTCTATGATCTGAGAACCTAGATTCCCCACGGACATATGATAATTGTTGGAGACCTTGTCCATACCACAATATTCGATCACACCTTCACATACAAAAGTAAATAAATTAGCATTGTGCAAACTTTTGGATAATCAATTCATCTTTTTGATCTACAATCAATTCATTTTTCTTCAGTTTACACTCTATCTTTCGTTTAAGGTATGTTTAAGATAAATCTCCATACAGTAGTAAAGATGGTCTTACCAAGCAGGTGTTCGACGTTTCTCCTTCGGGTGCATGTCATCCCCTGCATATCTGTCTGAATTAGTTGAATACTTGTAGGTTGGCGGAAAATAAATCTTCCCCTCATTCCAGCCCACAAAAACACGACCACGTTTCTGCTCTATCCGTAACTGCCAAAAGAACCAATGTCAATACTGGATGAAAGTTGTCCAATTTTCAGTAAGAATAAAGGCAAGGATTTGGAAACAGAGAAAGAAGCAGACAAGGTATATATAGAGGACTTAGAAAACATACCTGGTCATTCTCTAACAAGGCCCTCCAATTTTGCATCTCAACTAACGCCTTAGCAGAGCGGTAAGAGAGAGAAATTCGATAATTCAAATCCCCAAGCCAAATAACGCGACTATATAAGAAGAAATCAAGAAAACAAATTATTAGTTTATTGAAAAGAATGGAAAATGGTAATAATAAAGAGGCATATACCAGCAGCTGAATGCTGAAACATTTGTTTGTGTACAAGTTTCTTATGTAATGAAATGATGACATCTGTTGAATTCAATCTTAAGTAAGAAAATAATAGGACTCATTCATAGATGCCAATATACCATGAGATTTCAAATCCAATACAGAATTTAAAATTTTTAAATCACTCTCTCTTTGGAAAGAGAATATAATTTTTCCATGCTTTTTACATATCCTCTAATCTCTTTTGCTCTTTCCCCTCCCCTCTTTTTACTCAAGTTTTCTTTAAGAGAGCTATAACGGTAATACTATTTAATCAATGGTAATGAATCTAATGATGATCAAGAATCTTACTCGTGCTCCAGGATTGTTTCTGGGGATTTCAAACCCCGAGATCCCTGAACCCGTGGGAACCTGGTCTTCTTAAGGATCTCCATGACATCAGAATTCCTTCTTAGCTCATCACCCTCCTTCTGTCCCGAGGTTAAATGAGTGCAAACAAAACAAAAGGTTGTATCATACAATGACATGCTGACTGAGATGGATCCCTGTAAATCCAAGGAGCATTGGTAGTTTCTTAGTTATGGAAATTGAAAAAAAATTAATAATCATTGAAAGCATAATTAAGTCGATCAATACCTTATTTCCAAGGTAACCCATTAATCCTCTTCCAATGCATGATACTTTCATGTTTTGAACGTGATCCCTCAGTTCACTCCTGACCCATACAGTAAGAAATATGCCAACCATTTGCTTGCTTGCAACTAAGTTGTACCTTGAATTCCCTGGCATTCTATATCCATTTTCATTGGATGCAGATCCA
Source organism: Purshia tridentata (assembly GCA_003254885.1). NCBI lineage: Eukaryota > Viridiplantae > Streptophyta > Magnoliopsida > Rosales > Rosaceae > Purshia > Purshia tridentata. The sequence goes on from QANT01002685.1 coordinate 11,375, forward strand.
CCAAAAGACATTGGTGAGAATAAAACAGTACTTGGTGAATCGCCTGGTCCATTATCATCATCAGATGAACCCCACCTGGAATAGTCACTTGGCCTTGAGTAGTCACTTGGCCTTGAATAGTCACTTGGCCTATGACCCCATCTGAAATTGGGATCATAATCACTTGGCCTGTGACCATAATCACTTGGCCTGTGACCATAATCACTTGGCCTGTGACCATAATCACTTGGCCTGTGGCCATAATCACTTGGCCTGTGGCCAGAATCACTCGGCCTGTGGCCAGAATCACTCGGCCTGTGGCCAGAATCACTCGGCCTGTGACCATAGTCACTTGGCCTGTGACCATAGTCACTTGGCCTGTGACCATAGTCACTTGGCCTGTGGCCAAAGATCACTCGATCACAAACACTGAATCTTCGATCAAGTCGAGGTTGTGAGATAGAAGGGTCATTCTCTGTTCTCCAGCTGTGGGTAGCCTGGAATGATCGGCGTTGAAAGAAAGATGAGCTCTTCTGCCTACCTGATCCCTCAAAATCTGCATGTAATTCTACAATTGGCTGTGGGATGGGTGATGGTGTATAGCACCCGCTACCCCCACTGGTCCCAGGAAGATTGTTTAAAGTCTTCCGAATAAGAGCCAACCATTTCTTGGCAGGGCCATTGTCTTCTGCGCCCAAAATATTACCAGCATTTAGGGGAACTATCTCTTGAAATCTGAAAGAGAGAAGTACACATACATCTGTTAGTAATGGGTCTACAACAGAGTTAGTTTAGAAAGCTGATAAGATATAAGCATCCAAGAACATACCCAAGAACATAAATGTCCGCAGGAGGTGCTGCATGAAGCCAATCATCTAGATTTAAATTACTTGGTGGAGATCTTCCAGCCACATTCCATGTAGCAACAAAAATGCTGCCCCAAAATCAAAAGAAACAAAACTCATAAATAATACATTAGAGATAAAATACTTTATAAGAAGAGCATTTGCTAAAAAATTATATTGACCTTTACCTATGGTTCTGCACATCTATGATTCGAGGATGGTCAAGATTCATCTTTCGTCGACGGACCTTCTCCGCGTTCTTGCTAAATTTCTCTGTGCATTAAAGTGAGAAAAGAAATTTGAGGGAAAGAGACCAATGAGACATACTGTCTATATGAATTTTCAAATTCTGGCAGGGCATAAAAGAGGGGATGGTCCAAATAGTGTGGTCACATAATACTAACCTGTCTTGCTTTTCTTAATTGTGCTTGGTTCCCTTTCTGAGAAGCTAGTCCTGTATTCAACCTCAGCTCCTGAAGGAGAAGATTATTGGTAATGCATCAATTTAGTTTTAAAAGAAAACAGATAAAAAAAAGTCAATAAATATTAAAAAGGATTTAAATGTTTCAAATTGGTTTCATATATAAAAAAAACAGATCAATTATGAAGTAACAGAATAGCTATAAATCAGAACAGAGGCATTGCTGAGACATTCTGGAACAGAAATAAATCAGAAGTTGCAGTTTTACTTGGAATCAGTCAGAAAAAATACTTCAATTATCCAAAGCTATTAGTTAAAATGAATAGTTTTAGAAAGCACAACATCATTAACCCAAAAAAGAAATAAAAATTATGTTTTTCTCTTCAGTTTTCTCAGCAACCACCCAGCTGGAGATGAATTATAACAAAACTGTCATATTGAAAGAAAATCAATGATAAATTCTGTTTTGAGCTTAAGATTATATCACCCAAAACCCAACAGTGATCTAAAAATAACAATAACCAATCACTACAAAACCAAGGGGAAAGAAAACAAAAACAAGGATTCCCACCTCCACAAACAACATCATCTGCCTGAAAGTCCTCATTTTTGCTCTTGATATTAAACCACTTTCTGACCATTTTCTTTGACCATGAGAGCTTCACCAAACAACAAACAAAGAATCAGCTAACGATCTCCAGAAATCAAAAGAAAAGAAAAACAAAACCATAGATAAATGCATAAGTAACTCCATAAAAATAAATACATTTCCAGCAGAAGAAAGTGAAAAACCTTGCTTTTCTTGGAATTATCATCTCTCATTGTTTCACTATTACTTCATACAGCTCTCCAAGTATTATTCTCTGCTATTCTTGGGCTTCTACCTTCTGGGTTTTTTACTTAGTATCAGCAAAAGATGAGAAAACTTAGGAATACAACCCCATATCAAGGAATCTCCTACCAAATTTCTGGGATTTCACTTTAATGAGCTCTAGAATGAGCAAGTTCAGTTCTTTGTGTTTTCCCTGTAGTTCCCAAAACTCTCAAAAACTATCAAAACCAAATACTGAAAGAAGGAGAGCAAATAACAAATGGGCTTTCTTGTTTGCTCTTTTCTTGTGATATGTATACACTCTATGGAAGTGTAGGCTCAAAGAAGCAAAGGCTCAGAAAATATGAAAGCACAACGACTGGAATGAGAGACAGAGAGAGAGAGAGAGAGAGAGAGAGAGAGACAACGCTTTAATGCGTGGAAGTGAGATGAGATTCTGGAGTAGAACAAGACAATGCGGCAGACATGGGGAGAGAGAGAAATAGAGAGAGCTCAAGCAAAGCCTCTCTCTCTCTCTTTGAATCAAAGGGGCCTCGTTCTTAGTAACAACAGCAAAGTATCGAACTTGAACAGTATAAAGTGCCACTCAGAGAGAGAGAGAGAGAGAGAGAGTCATAGTCTTTGTGGGCTTTTCTTTTTTTGTTTTTTAATCCAAAAAAATGTTACCCCAAAGCTCAAGACAGGCCCAACATGATGGGGCAACGGGCATGTCGTTTAGCTTTAGCTTCTGAACAGAAACGACCCGGTCAGCAGAACAAAGGCTGCCCACGGTCAGCAAAGTGAAGAAGGCAGGGGTTGAGATCTAGACATCTAGTATACCCTATAGCTGTATCCTTCTACCCATTTTGGTCTACCCATCAAAGTAAAAGCGGTTAAAGAAGGAAAAAGATAAAGGGAATGTATCTGCTCTGATAGTACTAGTACTATATTTGTTTTCTGTTCCTCTTTCTTTTCTTTTTTTCCCTTCTTTTGCTGGCAAAGAATGTTTGGGGTTGAAGGTATAATATATAGTGTATTGACAAAAAAATGATATATTGCCAGATGGGTTTTGGTTTTTGTGAAATTTGTTGGGTTTTTGGGGTTCTGGAGGCACTCGACTTTGGCAATGTATAAAGTATAAACTGTATTCAACAACTTCAGTTTTTTTCTTTGTCTTTTTAGGTTTTTCCAAACTATAAATTTTTTAGCAATGTGTGTTTTTGGTTCTACAGATTATAATAGGTGAAATGGCATGGATGTTGAGGGAATGTATGTTAAGCAATTTTGAGGTTTAATTTCTTGGCTCAATCTAGGGGCTTTGTGTCTTTGGAAACATGGGCAGCTGTCCCAAATTTAGGTGTTGGATTGTCCTTTTAGTTCTTAAAGAATAGAAGCTAACCCAACTTATGCAGGTTGGTGAGGTTGTACAGAGGCTCAAGATTCTTTACTTATTTGGAAATCTTTGATTTTTAATCTGTTATTTATTAAAAAATCAAGAGTTATGATGCATTTTTTTGTTTTAATATAATGGTAAATCTACAAGATTGAATATTTTTAAACTTTTAATGGTGACTTAAATTAAAATTAATGATTATGAGATTTTATTTTCATATATTAGATACTTGATCACATTTTGAGAATGAGTTATCTTTTATAGAAAAATGAGATATTTATAAAATTTAGACATTCTTAAATAGGGCTATTACGATGTGTAGAATTACCACAAATGCAAATTAAAGAAGGAGAGATTCAAACTCATAACCTCAGGTATAATGAAACTACTAGAGTTTACAAGTCCCACTAATTCCAAACAATTTGTATATAATATTAGTGTCGATTTTTGCATGGAGAGCTTCCTCCTTTAGAATGTACATCCTAGAGCAGCTCTTATAGATTTATGGGGTGGTCACACAAAGTGTCCTATATCTAGTTTGATGTGCCCCGCCGCGCACGCCAGCTCTATAGCTCCTCCTTGAGCGTTCAAACAACACTCCATGTTATGGTCCTTGCCTTTTTTGGTTTTTAGGCTCTCAAAGTTTGAAGTCTTAGTTGGAAACCCTATTATTTAAACTCTTACTTATATACCCATTACTCTTCATAAGCATCCAAAAGGCAAGAGCTAGGCTGTCTGTGGTGTTTTGTATTAGTTGTTTGCAAATCCTCATGATTATTGGGTCTTTAGCCATTGATTAGGGGTATACTTAATTTCTATATGTTAGAGGACAAAACTAGGTGAGCAGACGGCGGAGCACTCCAAGTTGGGGCTACCACTTAAGGCATAAATCAAATCACACACCCACATTCCAAATGGAGATCCTTAATAACTTCATTAGCCTCCACTAACCAATTGTAGTTTTTATGATGACCAATTGGACCCAAATAGATATGCAAGATTAGGACTTACATATAATGCATTGTTGCCTTGGTCATCCGGATAAAAAGCCCAACAATCCCATAACATTGTGTTTAATTTATGTATAAAAAGTATGCATGCCCAACATATATATATATACACATTAGTTAGAGATCGATAATGTAATTTTATAAGATTGTTTGAGATATTATGTTATTAAATTATTAATTCAAATCACACATTAAAAGAAAATCTAGGTAACAACTGTTTAGAGAGACAAGATATAAGTGACAAACAAAAGAAAATACTTTTGCTATAAATTAAAGCGCAAATATAAGATACTAACCAAAAAGCCTAAGGTAATTTTTAAAACATGTATAGTGAGTGGACTTCCATTTGGCTCATCAAGGTTATCTAATCAGCATTAAATCATTTAAGCTTCATGAAATGGTTGGTGAAATATGTGCTTTTGCTTTAGTGTATGGATTTTAGGACGACATTGTTTTCATTTCACTTGGGTTAATGTGGGTCTTAGGGAATGATTTGAAGCAATAACGAGAAAAAGTGAAGATTGAATAGTGCAAAGAAACTTATAAAGTGAGGTATTGTGTCAAAGACAAAGAGCCATGGGCCACCCCCTTGTAATTGGATATCTAAAGGCCTTAAAATTAAAGAAGTGACCCTACAAATATTGGAAATATACCTCATTCCTCTCCACTTTGACAACCTTGACGATTGACAAAGGGATTTCATGAAATGGTATCTAACAAAAATCAAAATTTTTTTATTCAATGAGGACATGATGAAAAGGGAAATTTGGGCATGCATACTCATCAATATAGGTCATTCAATTCTAAGCAGAGAAAAGGGTGCAAAGTATTGAATTGTTTTTGTGCATAAATTTGGTTTGGTTGTGTACAAATAAATGAGATATAAATTATAATTCAGTGTTTTCTTTTTCTTTTTCGTTTTTAAAAGAAGCGGTTATGAATGTGAGAGAAAACACAACATGGCAGCTATTATGAGCCCCACAAAATGCAAACTATTTTTAGTATATCATATATATAGCATATTATTATGGGTAAACAACTATTTTGGTCTCTATAATTTGGTGATTGTTTCAATATTTTCAATCCATTCAAAGTAATTTCAAAATTATTTTAATCTAAAGTCCAAAATAAAATATCTATCAAGTTTTTAGATGATAAAATCGTTAAAGCAAGAGTATAATTGTTTCAAGTAAAAGCCGAGGGTGATAATTTTTTTTATTATTGGCCAATTATACCCCTACCTTAACAGTATTGCCCTATTAAAACATGATAGATTTTGGATTTAATTGAAATCATTTTGAAACTAGGAGAACTTGATTGAAAAAATTGAAATAACTACCAAATTACATGGTCCAAAATAATTGTTTACCCTATTATTATTGAAGTGAATTTAGCCCTTCACATCAGTGAATAATTTTTCATATATATTACTGGGTACTTTTTTCACATGTATTATTTCACTTCCAAGTTCCAACCAATAATCTGCTCCTTTTTTATTTAATTCACTTTGTTTTTCCCTAATGTAACTCCCCATCATATTGCATACGCATGAGTTTGCATAATCCTACTTAATTGGAATATGATATATCTAAATTCAAAAGATAATTATTGAGCCATATATATATATCATGATCGAATATGATATGTCCAAATTAATATGATATGAAATATGATTATTATATGATAAATCCTTGATGGGAATGGAGATAGGTGCAAATTACTTAATAATATGAAGGACAATATATATCATAAATATGATATATGTTAAAATTGCAACATAGAAGCTAGAGGGTAGTCCTACACTGCACCTTAAAATCAAAATTGAGATCCATTCTTCCATAGAACACAAAGGCAGTCCAATATATTTCATGAGGTGGTATCTAGGGAACACCACGTTCATGGATTCAACCAAAACATAATGAATCCATGATATTCTGAATAAAAAGAATGGTATCTCGGAGAGTTGGGATCGAGCATCTAAGTCCCATCCATTGACTATATGAGAGCATATGTAGCTAAGGAGTGGGTGAAAGGAATTGATGATAAGATAAAAGTGACGGATAGATGATCCATTAATTCAATCAATTACCACCATCCACTTTGGTTGAGAGAATTCACATAATTAATTGATGGTGATATAAGAGATCGAGAAGCTACCCAGTTTATTTTGAAGCCATCCCAATTCTCAATTCCCAAGGAAAACTAGTCTATATCTCACTTTCTTTCTCATAAATGATTAATAATAATTCTCATGATTATCAATAAGATTTTAGAACTTATACACATAATTATTAACAATTTACGATCACGTATATAATCATCAGCGACTTCAAATTATTCACGTGCATGCCAATAATACATAATACCGAATAGAACAAAGTCAAAACTTAATCAAAAGAAAAGAGTTATATAAATTTAGCCTTAAAATTTTCATTTGATTGATATTAATGCAATATATATATATGATAATTCATATGGGGCTTTTACCTTATGTACGGTAAAATGGCACTTACTCTTATGTGGGCTATTACTTTTCTTTTCTTTTTGGCTTAATAAAAAACATGATGATTACTGTCCTCTAATTAAAGATTAAAATTAAGAAATATACAAACAGATCGACCACTATTCAACCATATTATAATTAACGACCAATATATTCAAAATCCATGTCCACAAACCATATGACTGACTGAGTATGCATGAGATTGTGTTGCGAAACAACAAATTAAATAAGATACATGCAAAATAGGTCAATAAAACATAAAGAACTCAAAGAAGATTTGGTACTACAGCTGCTTTTTCTTTTTGCACATGTTTCCCAAACCGCCCTCTTTGGCCTTGGCCTTGGGTCCTTTTCGTGAATCTAAGGCTAAATAATAAATCAAGATTTACGAGGCAGTCAAAGTATGCAGTATGCAGCATTTCTTTGATTTTTTCTTCAGAGATTCTTTGTTGCTTTATTTGGCTTTGAGACCATCCTATTTCTTTTACTTTCCTTTGGTTTGTATCCGTTTTTAGGACATGGTTTCTTCTTTGTTTTCAAAATGTGACAAAGCTTTTCTCACATGTCACTATCTTCCACAAAGGAACAAAGTTAATTATTCATTTACCTCTGTATTTGTACCATATATTATACCATACCTTCGATGTAGACCTCTCACATATATGTCTGATCGATATATTTATCGCCCCACAATAAATTAAAAAACTTAATTTTATATATATGTTAATTTGTTTATTGTTTCTTTATTTCTGGATAAGATGAAATTAAACTAAATATAGAATAGTTTGGTGTATGGTTGCTCACACCTCCATCAAAGCCAAACATAATGCACTGTGATTTTGCAAGTGATATATCGATCAATCAAAAAGAAAATAATATATTTTACTATTTTAGGAGAAATTCTTGTGTGTGTCTGGCACATATATATTGTAAGTGTGTAATCCACCGTCGGTCATAAGAAGTGGGTTCCACACGTATTCTTGTGAAAGTTCAACATATATATTTAATATTAATCTATCACATAAGATTACTTTCTTAATATTCGAGTAAAATAACATTTGGATTTCCTAATGTGGCAGCAAATATCACAAATATTGCATAAGCTTGTAAATTTAGTAGTATAAATGTTAAATATCTCACATCGTCAGATTACAGTTGGTTTGTACAATGTATAAGTTGGGACAATCTTCACATCTTGAATATATTTTTGAGATTGAATTAAACTCAGCATTTAAAAATAAAGTATATATTTAAATTCAAGTCGGAGTTAGACTCTTACCCTCTTTTAATCTATCACATAAGATTACTTTCTTAATATTCTAGTAAAATAATATTTGGATTTCCTAATGTGGAAGCAAATATCACAAATATTGCATAAGCTTGTAAATTTAGTAGTATAAATGTTAAATATCTTACATCGTCAGATTACAGTTGGTTTGTACAATGTATAAGTTGGGACAATCTTCACATCTTGAATATGTTTTTGAGATTGAATTAAACTCAGCATTTGAAAATAAAGTATATCTTTAAATTCAAGTCGGAGTTAGACTCTTACCCTCTCTTATTAGGCATTAATCATTCTTTGTTCCAAAAAGATTATCACAAATATTAAGATCATCAACATTCTTGTGCAGCTACGTACAATGTTATATATTTTACTTGATGACAATCTTATATTATTAAGGCCAGGTACATGAGGGATATCAAACGCAAAAAGTTTGTAATTATTAATACATGGAGAGGATATTGAACATATATAGTAGTGAATATCAGACCTTTTACATTGGTTTTTCTCTTTTCTTCTTTTAATCTAAACATGCATTGAAACAGAAAAATTCTTTTACCTACAATTACTTTACTCTGTGAATAATTAGATAATTATTCTGGACCATCTTGCGATGTTCTTTTTACAGTTTTCAACAGTTGATTCCTTTTGTAATTTATGAGAAATTTTTCTTTTTTGTTTCTTTTATACATATATACCCAGATTCAGTTCATCATTAATTTCTATATCTGTCCCCTGATTGGTAAGTATACATACCTTTCACTAGATTGATATCACAAACTAATGGTATATACTCAAAAGTATGCTAGCCAGGACCACTGTTTTTGGGCTTGAACAGAAAGAAATTATCTGACCTATTATTGCTTCCTTAGGAACTGTGGAAAAAAAGAAAAAAAAACTCAATCACAGTGGCATTTCTAATAGATCACAAAATTATTAAAAATAAAAACCCTGTTCAGGCCCCATAATTCATAATTAAGTGTGCATGCCAAAAGAGTGTGTCCAACTACATTAATGGACTGGCTACTTAATCATGTGTTTTAAAAGCTCTAGCATGCTGGGTTTTGTTTATCAGTACTTCATTGATTTTTGGAATATTTGAATTTGGGGGGTCCTTTCGATTATTTATAAATACTATCTCAATCATGATACAAAAGAATATTAGAGTTTATCCATGAATATTCATAAGGATGGCATTTAATTTTTGATAGGATAAGATAACAAAACTTGACATTAATTGATACAAAATTAACAGGGTATTAATTAACCTCATGGGCATAATCATGTTTGTGTCAATAGTATCTAATCCATCAATAAACAAATACCTAGTCATATCAAATGGAATCAACATGTTAACAAATACCTATTCATATCAAAACCATCTTCAACTTTTAGGTGTTGTGTTTGTATTGATTCAATTAGTAAAATATTTACATGCCCCAAACCCGACACAAAAATACATCAACACAGATTATATTTGTTAAATTTGGACATATGTGATGAGTCATGATAAATACAATTAATCCACAGTAGAGGATAGAATATAATATATGCCAGAAGAAGCACCAACCTTGCATCAACATTGAAATTTGTGGTAGTCATCGATCTCTCTTAGTCTTCCTCATTGTGAATCAAATCATGAGGTTGTGACCATTTCAATAGTCTTGTCATCCATGAAATTGAAGCTTCATTCCCTACATAGCATTCAATAAGACATGGATGGTCTTATTTTAGGTCAAGAAAGCTATGGTCCAATAGATGAGAGGTGTATATATGGTATAAATTTTAATTAGGCGAAGAATAATACGGTGTTAAATCTGGCTTAGACATGAAATTAAATTATATTTATTCTTGATAGAGAACATGGGAATATTTGGATGGTCCTATAATTGCGACAACATGCACAAGCATATGTTACACACACACACCCCAAAACAGAGCAATTATTGAAGCATCCCCAAGACCCCAACCATTGGAAACTCAACATTGAGCTAAGGTAAGCTTTGCAGCCCAATGATGGTTGGGCTAAAACATGGGTCCATCCTTTATAGCCCACCTGGAAAACTCAAAATGAGGCATTTATTTTTTGGTCACATTGGAGGGAAAACCTAGATGGAGAAAACTCAAAATGAGGCTTTTTTTTTTTTTTTTTTTTTTTTTTTTTTTNGGTGTGGCTACATTGGAGGGAAAACTTAGCCTAATCATAACCTTTACCCCATCCACCCTCACTACTTGAATTAACCTCAAACTTGAAAAAAAAAAATTGAGGCTTCTAGTGCACTAAACAATTTGATCACCACCCCTATCCTAAGGAAAATTTGACCAAATCATTTTGGGAAAGTATTGAAAAGAATTTGAGAGCTAAATTCACTGATTAACCCTTTCTTATCCCATGCTTTCAGATTCTTATAAGTTATACCTCATAAGTCTCTTATATTTAGAAATAGATTTAATCTTTAATTATGTATTAAAAATGTGTGAGTTCACATATCATTCACCACAAATTTTTTTTTTTATGAAATGATCCTATATGTATATTATGTCTATCTCTTTCATTACGTGACATTATTTCTCTTACATGGTTGCCATAAGATTATGAGGTTTGAGACAAATTATAAAAACTGGGCATTCGACCTCTTCTCGTCAATTCACATGATTTTCTTCTTCAATAAATTTGCTCACATTATATGTACATATAATATATAATATATAGGGGTCTACAAATTTTAAGCGCCTTACACATTTAGGTGCCTAAGACAGTCACTTACCTCGCCTACTTTTAGGGACGACCCTCCCTTATCATATGACTTGTCGCGTGATGAGAACAATAAGACACATAAGCATATAAAACTATCTTATGAAAGTCTCTACAAACACTCAAAAAAGTTTTGTGAGGTCACTTTGTTTTACTCACACGCTTTTACTTTTATAATAACACTACTATGATGTAAAGTCGAGCAATATAGAGGCCCAAACAGATTATTCGGAGCCCATATGTGTGTGTGTATATATATATAGGCCCAGGCTATACCGACCACCCTTTGTTGCTGATCAAAAAGGGAATAAAAAAAGAAAAAAAATGTGGTCAATTTAGCAGAAAAGGTTGGTCCGTATAGCCTGGGCCATATATATATATACACACAAGCTCCCTCATATATTTGGGTCATGTTGGATCCAAGTATGAAATTTTGAGCTCTGCGCATGGTACAACTGAGCCCAACATAAAAAAACGTGGACAGTGTACTGGAGCTCCGAGCTTCCCATTAAGGCCATAACTAAGTTTTTTTTTACCATGGAGGCCATAACTAAGTTAAGGATGAGCGAAAACGAAGCTCGAATAGAGAGGGATTGGAGTTTTCAAGCCTTTTTCATTGGGTTTGACCTCAAACTCGAATCATGAATCAGCTATAGTGGTGGGTGTATAAGTAATTGGTAATAATTTAACAGCCAATAATACAAGTTTCTACTTTTAGCGCCGAACCTGAAAGTCGGCGAAGAATGAGAGTGTTTGGCGCTTTGAGTGTTTGAGAGGAAAACTTGATTGTTTATTGTTGCTTTGCTTCTCCTAGTTTCTGGTTTCTTGTCTTCTTTGACACTGTAATCCTCATGAATGCAACAACAACAACAGCTACAACTGCAACAAATCTTTTTCTTCCATCAATATTTCTGCTTTTCTGATTTTTGAATTTTCCAATCCTACAATGGCGGCCTCGTTGATGCTTCGCCGAAGAGTGTCATCTGTGGGCGTTTCTCGCACTCTCCACGGTTCGTTCCTTCACATCCACGTTTTGTTAACGAAAATTATTATTATTTTGGTTTTTATGTTGTTGCTTTTGTAGTGTAAGGTGCTTAATTGCTGAGAAAACGGTGGAAAAAAGAGCAAGCTTTATGGGATTTTTTTTTTTTGTGGTTGTGGTGGTGGTGGTTATGAAATGTTCTTCTTTTATGACTAAAAAAGTCAAGCCAAGTTAAAGAAGTTTCATTATAGTGGGCTTAACTGAGCACAAATATTGAACTTTTGGATTCTACGTTGCAATCTAGTTTATTGGTTCCATGTTTTTTCTTATTGTTACATTTCCACAGGTCTAGTAGGCAATGTGGAGCCCTTTTGCCTGCACTTAGAATTGAAGGTTGCAGCTTTGGTTAATTTTTCTGATAACAAAAGGCATTATAGCATCTCCAGTGGTACCACAAAGATTGATTTTACAGACCTGACGTAAGAAATATGTTGCTTACAGCTATTGAAACTATTTTTTCCTTGGATTGCATTTGTATACTATTAAGACTTGTCTGGAATCAAAGATATAACTACCAATTTCCTATTCTGGTACAGAGCGTGCTAGATGAGTTTATTCTTTCTACATCCCTTTTTTCCCCCGCTTTCTAAAATGATTCTAATGTTTTGCGTTTGTAGGTTCAATTTTGATATACTTCAACAGTCATGCTATTTTTAAAAGATGTCATATGTAAGATGGGATATGATAATTTTTAGGATTTGATATAGTGTGGCTTCTCAATCTCTTACTGTATCTCTCAAATTTGTAATCACTCATATTGTACATTATGTGGATAAATGGAACCAAAGCTTGGAGTTTACATATGGCTGTTATAACCGGATTACAGCTTATGATTTAGGATCCAAAAGTGTATCATTTTTCTTTTGTATTCTTCTTTTAATTGTTATATTATTATTTGCCTGGCAAAGTGTCTAGTATCCTTTTGGTTTTACCTCATAATCGAATATGGTCAAATTTCAGTTCTCCTCATACATGGTATCCAAAAGCTCGAAGCAAGCAACGCAAGATTATCCTGCACATGGGTCCCACAAATAGTGGTAAAACACACAATGCTCTAAAGCGACTTGAATCAAGTCCATCTGGTATGTTGTGACGTGAGTTCTAAACTTGCAATTACTTTGATTATTCAGTTTACTCGGGTAATTAATAGGGAGGTTCTACAATAATGCAAATAAATCTTTGAATTTAGTTTGTATATTTCCCTTCTCTGCAGGCATATACTGTGGTCCTCTGAGATTGTTGGCTTGGGAAGTTGCAAAACGGTTAAACAAGGCAAAAGTTCCTTGTGATCTAATTACAGGACAAGAGAGAGAGGAGGTTGATGGTGCAAAACACAAGGCTGTAACAGTTGAGATGGCTGATGTAACCTCTGAGTACCATTGTGCTGTTATTGATGAAATTCAGGCAAGTTGAGAAAATATATTTAGACTCTAGAGATATGCCTAGTGCCTACAGAGCTAGCAGAAGCTTTTCTTTTATGTCATATACCTGTGCAGATATGCCTGCCTGATTCGTCAACATATGATATTAATACGAACAGTGTATATGCACAACATGCTTTCTTATTTCTGTTTCAATTGTTTTTATTTATTTATTTTTGGGGTGGGGCTGGGGGGTGATTTACTGGAGGTATTAGTAGCTGATATTTTTTATGTTGCGAGTCAACATACATTGTTCCACATAGTGAAATACTATTGTCCTGAACATTTTTTTTTACGTATTATAGATTAATTTCCTTCATTTTTTTTCTTTTTGGCCAGATGTTGGGGTGTAGGACAAGGGGTTTTTCATTCACACGTGCTCTATTAGGAATTTCTGCCAATGAACTTCACCTTTGTGGAGATCCAGCTGCTGTTCCTCTTATTCAGGAAATACTAAAAGTGACCAGTGATCATGTTGAGGTAATAGGACTTTTGGTATTTAACATTTGGTCAAGTCATTCTTATTTTAATAATGCAGTTTGTATTGGACTCCAGCAATGATGCTACATAATTCTTTGGTAGGTATTTTCTCTTTGTACATGGATTTGCTTACTGCGATATCAATAATATGTGTACTTTAATTTCTACTAGAAGCTAGGTGTTTGAAGATGATTTTCCTTTATTCTGATTTCCACTTATGATTTTTTGTATGCTTGAGAGGAAGGGAATAAAAGAATGTGAAAATTATTCTGGAAAGTTTTGAGAGTGTCCACGTGCTTTACTTGAATCATTGAACAAAATTATTCATTGTGAGCATTATTGAGTTAGCTAAAATATTGGAATATCATGTTTTGGCATTTGTACAATAATATTCCCATCAATTTCATTAAACCAGAAGCTCATGAGTTGTATCTTATTAGATCATTTTCTTATTCTTTAAGTACTTTTATGAGCCTGTCAAATGCTATACTGATCTTCTGCTGTCACCATCATGTTGTTCTCTATGTTTCCTCTCAAACTATTCTTGTGATTTAGGTTCACTCCTATGAAAGACTTTCACCTCTTGTTCCAATGAAGGTTCCTCTTGGTTCCTTTTCTAATATAAGGACAGGCGATTGCATTGTTACCTTTTCACGTAATGAAATATACAGATTAAAGGTAGTGATTATGACACTCTTATTTTATTGTTTTTACACCATGAAATATTGTTTATGATTGCATTGTATCATCTATTGTATTGCTAGAAAGAAATTGAAAATGGAGGAAAGCATCTTTGTTCTGTTGTTTATGGTTCGCTTCCACCAGAGACTCGAACAAGACAGGTTAATATTCCTTCCTGTGTCTCTAATGCTTGTCTTGCCCTGCTGCAAATAGGTATTTTTTGTCTCAAGTGAGTTTCCTTTAGGGACAAGCATAGAATCTTGCTACACTGAAGATGTAAAAAAGTACAATACAGATTTCAATTTTTGATTTTTTTCTGTTGATTATGGATTTTATGGTTTACAACATTTGGTTACCGAGGATTGGCTGAGTTAATATACCCTTTAGGACTGCAGGCAACAATGTTCAATGATGCAAGCAGTGAGTTTGATGTTCTTGTGGCAAGTGATGCCATCGGGATGGGTCTTAATCTGAACATTTCACGGATCATATTTTCAACAATGATGAAATTTGATGGTATTGAGATGCGGGAGCTCACTGTACCGGAGGTCAAACAAATTGCAGGTATTCCTCAGAAAACTCCCCCAATCTCATAGTGCAAAAATGTGCTATTGTGAGTTATTTGTTTGGTAACCTGTTATTTTTGTATATTTGGATGGACGGACTTACTGGTTTTGCTTGTAGGAAGAGCTGGCAGGTATGGATCAAAATTTCCTGTTGGTGAAGTGACTTGCATAGATGCAGAGGATCTGCCCTTGCTTCATTCATCACTGAATGCCCCGTCTCCCACTCTTGAGGTGATTCTACTATAATAAAAAAGGCCATTGCACAAAAAATGTATTTGACTCATATAATGATGCATCCACTTCTAGGTCTAGGTTTATGGTTTAGTATCACATTGATGTGTTGCTTGTATTCTAACCGGGTGCATTGCTTATAATGCAGAGTGCTGGATTATTTCCTACCTTTGATCTTTTGTTTATGTATTCACGTTTACACCCAAAAATTGGCATGTACCAGACACTGGTAGGTTTTCATTTGATCATTTCTATATTCTTGACATCTTGTATTTAGTCCCATATGTGTGTTTAATCATTGGCTTATGTATCTTGAAATGCATGCATACAAGCCTGAGAATGTTTGTGTGCACATGCGCATGTGCGTTAGAAAGGAACTTAATAAACAGATTCTTAGGGTGATGAATTCAACTAAATTAGTATGTCATAGATGTCTTATCAAATAAATGAACAAGTGAATAAAATTAAGTATCATTTAGGGCACAGGCAAAGCTTTCTGGCTGTTGGAACTTCTTCTAAAGTAAAACAATGGTAAATTTTAATGACTTAAAAGGAGTTATCCTCTGATTACCATTCACCTTTTATTTCACACAGGCAGTGATTTGGTTTGGGTTCTGGTTGAAACCAAACATATTAATGATTCCACAGTGGCAGAGTGTCTCTAAATGGATTGGAACTTTTGACATTTTATGCATGTCTTGTTCGAACAATAGTTAGAGTTGAATTCAAGATTGCTTCTTTTGTGTTTGCTATGACAGCTTCAAAAAAAATTAAAATTATCAGCTAACCAAGAATTACATTTGATTGTTGAAATTCTATTTTATTGAATGTAGAAGTTTAAGCCTTCCTGTTTTATGATATATATTATTCATTATTACATTATACTTAATCTATCCTTGTTTCCCCAATTTTTTTGGCAGGAGCATTTTGTAGAGAATGCCAAATTATCAGAAAATTATTTTATTGGTAACTGTGAAGAAATATTGGTATGTTTGTGCCTCATGCTTAATTTTTAATCAGTCAATGAATCATGCATTAATGTAGTGTCTTCTTGTTGTCAACCAATAGTGTCAACTAATTTTGGTAATTTCCTTTTCAATTGTTGCTTCCACCTTCACTTTGAACAGAAAGTTGCTGCTATTATTGATGAGTTGCCTCTTGGGTTACATGATAAGTACCTGTTCTGTATAAGGTAAATGATGGAGAAACTTCTACCTTAAGTTGTCTCTTTAAGTTATAGAATGCAATTACCTAGTTTGCTAGGTTCTCTCTTGGGTTTAGAAAATTTTAGTTCACTATGCATGTTAGGTAGATTTATTGTTTCTGCCGACTTAGTCAGATTCAGATTCATTCATCTTTGTGATATGCAGCCCAGTTGACATTAATGATGACATTTCATCTCAGGGTCTTACACAGGTAAGAGTCATGAGATTAATATATTGATATTTAGTGTGTACTTTTTATTCTCAATGGGAAATCATTATGACAAATCTCTCCTGGTTCAGTTTGCTCAAAATTATGCAAAAAAGGGCATTGTTCAGCTTCGAGAAATATTTACACCAGGGACACTCAAGATACCAAAAACACAAGCTGCACTGAAGGAGCTTGAATCCATTCACAAGGTATTATATTTTGTTTAAATTTTATATTCCCTGAGGAGGAATGTATGGTTCTAATTTTCAATTTCACTAGTGGAATGCCTATCAGTTAATAGAAATTATTAAATTCTAGTTTGTGAAGTTAGTTCCTGGAAATGATTCCCAGAATAGCAGATGCCAAAAGACAAACTCTATCAACCTCCTGTACGGATATGTAATTTGCACTTTACCTGAAAGTTGCTCTGTTTATACTGTATATTAATTCATTAATAGAATCAAAAGATAAATGGTTTCTATGACTCCAGCTTCTTCAAGGAAATTTCATTTGACTCTTTTTATTTCAAACTAATATATTAGGTGAGTTTCTGATATGTTTTCACTTTCTCAATGCCAAAACTGAAGGTCTTGGACCTCTACATTTGGTTGAGTTTTCGATTAGAGGATTCATTCCCGGACCGTGAACTGGCATCTTCACAGAAGTCCATCTGTAGCATGTGAGCTTACTTGCAACTGACATTGTTTTCGTGGTTTTTGTTTGCTTGATATCTCTAATTTATTCTACTATGAATTGTAGGTTGATTGAAGAGTTTCTGGAGAGATTAGGGTGGCAGAAGCCAAGGGCCAAGAGATTAGCCTCACGTACTACCTTAACTTCTTCCCTATTATCCCAAAAAAACAGGCAGTACTTGTGAGATACTTACCGGTCCCTCAGCATGTCTATTGCTTCTATTCTATGATCAGTTTGATCATGAAGTAGTCTGGGGAAAACTTGGCAATCTTAGAGGTTTTCCGCTTTGATCTGTTATCTATCCATACATCAACTTCTCAGACAGTAAGCTCCAGTTTCAAGGAAAGTTCTTTGCTTCCCATTTGTGTTTTATACTTTTACTTTTAACGAAAGGAAAAGTAGTTTAAGTTTGTAATTATGTACTATCAGCAACCATTGTATTAATTTATTCTTATATGTATGCAAGGGTGACACTAATAGAAATCAAATTGATGGAAGAGTTCTCTTTTTCCCCTGTACAATCTCTATCTCTCCCTCTCTCTCTCTCGCTCTCTCTCTCTCTCAAATAGTGGTTGGAGTACAGTAAAAATATATCACAGTTCATACCAAACACATTTTCTAGATTAACTGAGAAGAAAATTACAAGATTTCCCAAGAGGGAAAGGTTGCTTACATAAAAAGCAAGCATTCCTGTTGTATCTCAGTTGCAAAAATTTGATACTGATCACACTTCTTTCATTGCAAGGGCACAACTGATACACAATAGACATGTCTTTGCAGCCCCACTTAACCCTTTTGCGTGAAGAGTTATATTTTTGCATGCTCTTTTGCCTGCAACATCAACTTCTCAACATGTTCCTTCTCTTTCACCATACTCTTCCCCTCCAGTTCCTTTACCAACATATTGTATGTGCAGTTTTTAGGAACAAAACCCTTCAACACCATTTCCTCAAAGAAGGAGCAAGCGTTTTCAAGTTTGCCATTCTTGCAAAGCCCACGTACCAAGAGTGCATAAGTTCCACCTTCAATACTAATGTCATTCTTAAACATGTGGTCTAACAAAAAGCTGAGAACCCTCATCCTCTTCTTGCTGCAGCACATCTTCAACAATGGGGCATAAGTCTTAAGATCCGGCTTGCATGAATCCTCCTCCATTTTCTTGAGCAACTTGAGTGCAGCCTCTTCCTGAGAATGTGCACAAGCGCAAGAAATCATGGTATTATACACCAAAACGTCCAGTGGTACACCCTGCTGTGTCATGTCCTCAACCACTTCGTGAACATCCTTAAGCCTACCAGCTTTACCAAGAATGAATATCAAAGAGCTGTAAAACGAAGTATCAGGAACAAAACCACTCCTTTTCATTTGCTCATAAACCTCCAAAGCTTTATTTACCTCCCTGGCCTTCCCTAAAGCATGCATTATGATAGTGTAAGTCACGGAATTTGGCTCGCAACCCTTGTCCTTCATTTCACTAAGAACTTCATCAACTTTGCGAAAATCCTTGTCATGGCAATAGGCTTCAATGAAACAGGTATAAGAAAAAACATCGGGACAAAACCCATGCTTCTCCATCTCCTCCATTGTCCTCCTAGCAATGTCTAACTTCCTGAGTCTACACCACCCATTCATCAAAACATTGAAAGTCTGGGAATTCAAAGGTATGGATTCCTTGAACTCCAAGAAAGCTTCATGGGCATGCTCAACACTTCTCTCCTTCACCAATGCACTCATGAGGGTGTTCAACGACAACACGTCTTTGCTCAGGCCGAACTGCTCCATTTCGCGAAAAGCCTGGATTGCCTCCTTGTACCTACCAGCCCTTGCAAGCCTCCTCATCACCTTACTCATTGTGTCCAAAGTAACATACACTCCTCCAATTCCGTCCATTTCTTTAACCAAGTCCCACATAGACTCGAATTTCTCGGACTTGCCCAAGATGTCAACCATAGAGTTATACGCCTCTGGCGGATGCCTATAACCTGTTTGAGCTTTTGCCCAAATAAAAAACCCAAAAGCTGGAACCCAATCATTGCTAAACCTCCTCAAAACCCGTTCCACCAAACTGTTTGATAAATCCAAAGCACACCCATCTAGAGCTTGAGCTGCATTTTCCGGTGACGGGTACCGGCTTTTCAAGATTCTACTGATTTTATCAATGTCAGTATAGGCAGTCTCGCTGAGCGGGCGCTTGGGAGCCTTGCTGGGATAATTGAGCTTCTGGGTCTCGACCCAATTGGCAAGTGAAGGGATGACAAAGTCGTCATCTGAATCAGCGGCTTCTGGGTGTTTGTTCTCAAAAAATTTGACCCAGGTTGGAAGCTCGGGTGACTCTGTGGGTTGGGTTGGCTCAGTTATGGTGCATAAGGGATTGCTTAAGAAGTAACGCAGAGCATTGATGTTGCTTTTTGAAATGGAAGAGAGCTTGGGGTTTTGGAACCTTGGAAGCATTTTGGGCGAGCCAAGGAAAGTCTGCTAAGGAGAGTTTGAAACTAAGCCGAAACCCGAACAGAACTTGAGTATGGCCCCATGACCCGCATCCACATGGTGGTTTTGGTTTTGGTTCGGTTGGATCAATTTGATCCGGATCGGTGCTCTCCTTTGCCTTTTTCGACAAAACTCAAAAGTAAAATACGGCTCTTGCTATTCATATATCTCAATTGTTAGAAAAATTATTTGGTATAATCGAATTATCAAGTAGTATAACAAATTCAATGTATCATAATATAGGTGTATATTATTAATATTATACATTATTAATGTAAATATATCATCTAATAATACTCTTTACATGTTAAATTGATTACACCAGTTAATGATATATCACATATACACAATAATTTTTTCATTTGCTCTATATACTTTCATCTAAACATTTTCTTTAATGTTTCTATTTTACCCTCAATAAAATAATAAAAGAAGAAAAAAATAAATACATACCCACCCAACCCTTCTGCTACTTAAGCCTCACCCATCACCCTCTCCTCCTTCCCTCCCTCCCTCCCACCATCCCGCCCGCCTGCACACACCGACAACTACCCCACCACTTTCACCAGTTGGCCAACCATTCCTTTCTTTAATTTCTTTCTCTCACTTTCAGTCTTTCTTTATCTCTTTCTTCCACACAGCACCGGCTGGTTCTAACTTTTCCAACTCAAAACCATTTGGGTGTAGAAGGAGTGGTACAAGAAAGACTTACACAATACTTATAATTTTATAATGTGGAGTATATATGGCTAGTTGGCCTAACATATGAGGGGAACCTCTCTGATATTATGGAGAAAATTGAACCATCTAACCCAAAATCCATTGACTATAGATTGAGGGATCCAAGACTCTTTACATCAAACTTATAATTTTCTAATGTTAGACAAAACACATACGTGACAACTTTTTCAAGAATAAATTTATCATTCTACTTGTAATAAAAATTTGTATAAGTAAAAAAAAATTTACAAACATGGCCTTTTTTGGATGAAAAATATAATTGGATTAACATAAAGGGCAAATTAGCTTTAAAATTAAAATTAAGGGAACACATTGATACAACCCATAATATGTATCCTAAATTGATATATGGTCAAAGTTTAAATCATTTTAAATTATCCACTTGTTTTCAATAAATATTTTGTTAGGGATTGAAAAACCATCTTATGGGTTATTTTAAATTAATTTCAATTTTTATTTTCATGTTTATTTACTAAAAATAGAGGCTCAAAAAATTTTTAGCGTTTAAAATTTAAATTTGTAATGTCTTTAAGTTTTTATTTGAAAATAAAAAATTCAAGGTTATATACATGGTAAAATGACTTTGAGTCATTCTTAAATAAAATTTTCTAGATTAAACATGTTATTAGTTTTGATTTGAAGAAAATTTTCATGTTAGGTGTATAATGTCTCCATATTGTAAAAAATATAAAACACAATGATCAAATTGAAAAAATTGAAATCACCAGGAATAAATATGCTTTTGGCTCAAAACAAAACAAATTGACTAAAAATATATTTTTCCCAAAAAAAAAAACAATTTTATTATAGAAGAAAAATAAAATAAAATTCAGCCGCCAGTGGCCAGGTGGAGCCAAACGGAGACAAACTGCTGCACCTGTACTCATTTACAGCGTTTCCAGCTCAACTCTACTTGTATTTCTCCCTTCTCATTTGCACTCTCTCACTCTTCTCTTCTCTATTACAAACTCGACCAGTGTGGTGAAATTAACTGAAGAAAGGCTCTTACATCAGCAGAAATACATCAATTAATAATCTTTTTCTCTTTGCTGTTTAAAGGTTAGTCCCATTGCTCTATATCTCTTCATTCTTTACCGATCTTTTTGCTAATCGAAAACTCATTTCTTGTTCTTTTGGGCTTATAATTTCTACCGTTGATTGTTCCCAAGAAACTGGTTCCGTGTCTTTTTCTTTGATTTTAGGCAAGACCCAGAAAAAGAAAACAGGGGAATTCTTTTTTGCTATCTGGATATATGTGAAGGATCAAGAAGTGTGTGTGTGTTTTGTCACTTTTGTGTTCGTTAAAAGTTTTAAAGTATCATGCAAACAAATTAGGCAAATGGGTCATTGAAAAATCTAGTAAAATGCTCTGTAGAATTGGCAAAATTGATAAATCAAGTGGTAAAGTGGGCAAAATTGATAAAATTAAGACATGTATTTGCGTGAACCATAAACTTGCTCTGAGGAACTGAAAAAGTAGCAATGAATAGTTCTAGAGTGATCCCTGGTCATGTTTTGTTTGCCTCTTGGAGACCCCATTTGTACCTTGAAGAGAATGCACCATTAGAGTACTTATATTAGTAGTCCACCAGTTTGTGCCAGTTTATTGCATGCCTTCTAGGCATGGTCATACATTGGCAGGGTCAAATAGTCAACTATATTTATCTGTTTGGTCTTAGTTCACGTCCTTGGAAATGTTTATAAATGAATAGCAGGAAAATTTTGTAGAATTTGATTGTTCCCCTGTGGTCAGCTGTGATCTTGAATTGAACAGAAGGCATTGCCATGAACCTAGTTTCTTCAGAACGTTTGTATTTTTATTTAAAGATTAGCGACAAAAACGATGATCAGATATTTCAAATACTACCAAAAAGCATTAATTGTCATTTTACAAAATCTTCCCAGTGGATAATTTGTTGTACTAATGCTTTATGTTGGATGGGTGTGTGTGTTTCAAAAAATGAGTAACTTATGGTTCTTTGGGAGCCTTGAATTTTTTTGTATTTTATTTCAGTTATCCTGTGTTTTAATTGCTGTGGATGCTAAATAAGTGTTATATTCTCCCCAGGTTTACAGTCTATATACCATGAAGAGGGCAGCTCCATGGAATGAGCAGGTTGATGTTATATCATCAGATGACTCTTCTTCCTCAGATGTAGAGATGCAAGTCACTACTGAGAATGATAGCAAGCAGTTAACTAATTCCACAATGGATCAACCTGCGAAAGAAATAACATTTGAAGGTATGTGCACAGTTGATTTGGAGCCTTCTTTTACTGAAAATGCTGAACTAATCTGTGTTGAAATCATAATATCAATTAAGGTTTATTTTAATGTTAATCTGTGTTTTTCAATAAACTACTAAAAAATATGTTTTTTATTCCTTTAATAATGCTCTGAAAATGTCTTAACTTACTTCAAGTTTCAAGAAACTTATGATTCTAGACACTGATTATCACGTTGTATTGTGAACGGGAACTTCATGCACCTCTATCATGTATGCCATGGAGAGTGATAATCTATGAAAATCTTTGATCCAAGATGTGCAATGCTGTTTGTTCCAGTAAATGGATTTATAGTTTAGCATTTTATTATAAAAAACAGTTATGGGCTTAAGATTAATTAAAACAAGTTTTGTTTTTCCATAGTTTGAATTCTGGTGGCTACAGCATAGTTGGCCATTCTTAAACTTAATAGTTATGAAAATGCTATCAAGGAAGGATGAAGAAAATGTGTACTCATAGATGTTATTGTTGCAGTTGTTGGAGCTTTTGTTCACTGGATGTAGAAATCTCAATATGTGAGAACCTCTTTAGAAAAACAAGTGGCTAACAGATTACTTCCTTTCATGGTACCTTAGTTCCTTTAATTAACCCATTGCTGTTGCACAGATTGATAGCTTTGTTTCCTCACGCAGATGCTTTGATCAAAAGGGCAGAGATGTATCAGGAGTACATGAAGCAGATCCCAATTCCAACACATCGTGGCTCTGTTATTCCATTTACCTCATGGTTAGGTTTAGGCAAGTCCATTAAGCAGTTGTATGGACAACCTTTGCATTACCTCACCAATATTCTCCTAAAACAGTGGGACCAATTGAGGATTGGCAGCGAGGACGAATACAACCCCTTGGATACCATCATTCATCCGTGTAAAGCTGAGGCCACCATCTGGCTGACTGAAGAAGTCCACCGCCGCACCTCATCTCATCATTATGTAGCTAATCTCTGGCTGTCAGATCCAATGCACCATGCCTTTGTTGATTCCATCTTTCCGCAGTTACGAAGCAAATCATGAAGACCGTTAGGTTTTAGTAACTATCAAATGATGCTTGTTCATTGTAGCTAATCTCTGGCTATCAGATTCAATGCACCATGCCTTTGTTGATTTCCATCTTTCCGCAGTTACGAAGCAAATCATGAAAGGCCGTTAGGTTTTAGTAACTATCATTTGATGCTTGTTCATTGTCAAGTATATTGTTTGTTAAATTCTTAGATTTGGCTCAAATTAAACTCTTTCTAGTAGTTCCGGATGAAATGAAAACACAGTTTGTTATGAATTCTACATAGGCTTCAGAAAGCCAGTTTTTATGAAAGAAGCCTAAACACACGTACACAGAGTCACAGACACAAACCAAGAATCAATAAACAAAAAATTGAAATAACCATCCTAATCAAATCACATTCGAATCCAGTAGGCTTTAAATCACCAATGAGAGGATGTCGATGATAAGATGAAGCCACTAAATCATGTTATTGTCTGAACTCTGAAGTGGATGATTGCGGTTCAATATGCTTCCGCTTTGGAGGGTTCATCGGTTCCAATGAAAAAGAAAGCCGCTGCTCTTCATTTTCGATGATAGTTTCTTCAGTTGCCAAGACATGAACTCAGGCTGCAAGAGGCCCTTTTGGTTGTGGGTTCCTCTTCCTTGGTTCTGAAGACAACAAAAGCTACTGCTTCGTTGCTGATGATCCAAATCAGTATCAATCAGGAGCGGAGTTATAATTTTCAGTTTGAGGGGCTAAAATGTAAAAATCAGACATAAGGGGTACCACTCCTAACATAATTATAAATTTTACGTACCAATATACCATTAACTATCTGTATCTATATAATATTAGAAAAAAATATATAAACCCGTTGCGGCATATGGCCTCTGCAGGGGTCTCATTGACAGCCATAACACAACGTAGAAAATAATAGTATTAGAAGACAAAGAGATCAAATCATAAAAATTATTGAAAGAGATGAAAATAAATTAGGAATATAGAATTGGAGAGGTCATGAAGCAGAAATTGAAAGAGAAAAATGGACAAGATGATCAAATTAAGATTATTAGATTTTGGAGATATAAGATGGTCTTTTGATAATTTTAATTTAATACAATAATGTGTATATTTACCAAAAAGTTAACTAGTGATGTGTCCAATTACTATTGGCACATAAGATTAAGACACAATTAAAACAAATTTTTGAGGCCCAAAATCATTTCCCTATTAGAATAGGTCCGGAGTTCAACATCATCCGATACACTAAAAAAATCTTTGAGAAGCTTTTAGCATTCAGGCATATGCTCATCTTTTTCAGGAGACTTTACCATGATGCCTATAATTTTATTTGTTTATAATATATAGATCAAAGAAAATAATAGTTATTAATAAAGCAAATTATTAATTAGATAAAAGTACAAGCTAAAATATATGCATGCTTGTTGAATTGAACAAGATAACATATATCGTACTTACAGTATTTTCTGTCAAATCTTTCTAAAACCACAATATGCTACATTTGCCAGGCAGATTAGGAGATTCGAACGATTTCTTTACCCATTTCTCCTATCAAATCATGCATAGAAATCTGACTATTACTCTCAATAGTTACAAGGGCCTTTTCTACGAGTACTGCAATACCAATCCCCGGTGGAGGTCACAACCTTCTAGTATTTGTGACACATAGTTCGCATTTGAAGAAACAAATGTCAACGATATGATGTCAATCCATACAGAAGAAGCAGCAAAATCATGTTATTGTGTGAACTTTGAATTGGATGGATGCTCCTCACTACGCTTCCACTTTGGATGATGTTCGATGGTAATATCTTCCATTGCCTTGACAGCTGAGGCTCCACGAGGCCTTTTTTGTCGTCGCTTCCGCTTTCTCTGTCGAGGTTTCATTGGTTCTGAAGACAAGGAAAGCAGCTGCTCTTCTTTCAAGGATTCATTGACTGCCATGACGCCAGTGTTTAAATCATCATCCTCGTAGCATACTAGGTGAACCCCCAAGCTTTTACAGCACACCCGGTCAGTTTTGCTCTTACAAACAAATCTAACTTGACAAATATATGGCGGCGGCAAACACTCCCTTTCCACCATTGCCTTCACATCGAAAGAGAATCGACAATAATGCAGCCACACATGAGCTGACGTTGTCTTTCTTTTTGTTTTGGACTCCGAACTGAAATGGAAAAAACTATCCCTTACCCATCGTTCATTGATGGATACCTTAGCACCCAAAGCCCCATAAGCAGAAATATTTTGTGGAAATTCAAAAACAGCACAGAGAGCCAATCCTGCCTTCTCCCAATTCATAGTTTCAGGGATTTCAATAGAAAGTTCAAATACATCATCACCTTCACCTTCGCATACATCCTTCCTACAGCTGAACCAATTTGGAATCTTACTTCCAGGAAGCACAACTGTAAATGCAGGGTGCTCGGGAGTCGTCTGAAACACAGTAATAAAGATGTTAATTACACTAATTAATTAATAAAACTATAAAAGCATTTACTGTAGAATTACAGATGGAAGAGAAAGAGACCTCATTCAGCATAATACTAATACTTCCCATGTTTTCCACATGGCAGCCCAGATTTTCACACAATCTGTGGCAATAAGACATGTTGATCCGTTCCAGCTGTCTTGGTGACTTTTCATTTTTCAATATCTTTGACAATGTTGAAAATCTTTCCAATGATTCACAATCACTCACGTCTACCCATTCTATGTTTGGTGGAAGCTCTGGAATTTCACGAAGCCTCTTGCAACCATGCAAGTCAAGTCCCAACAAGTAAACAAATTTACTAATGCATACAGGAACATTAACAAAATTGTTTCTTGATAAATCGAGTTCGGTTAATGTTGACCAGCAATCAAGAGTAGCAAGGAAATCACTCTTTGATAAATTGCATCCTTTGATAAGGAACTTACTTAGCATGGGAAGCGTTAAAGAAGTGAGGTTGGGCTGTGAAATGTTTGAGTCAGATGAAAGCACCAAAGGAAGTGATTCTGCACTCAATGAAGCTTCAAAGTTTACCTCATTTGAAACTGTCACAAGTTTTGGGCAATTATTGAGATTAAGGAAGTCTAGCTGTTGCAACTCAAAGATGCTGCATGGCAGAGTTGTAAGTCTTTCACAATTATTTAGAAATAACGCTAGAAGTCCAATGAGATATCCAACTGATGAATCCAATTCTTTTATGGCAGTTCCTTCGAGATTCAAAAATCTCAAGGATTCCATCTTTCCCACAACTTTTGGGAAATTCTCAAGCTCTCTGCAATTTCCGAGATCCAAATTCTCTAGAGATTTCAAGCTGATTATTCTCGGAAATATCATCAGTTCAGTGCAGCATTTAAGATTCAAGGTAACAAGTTTATCAAGGAATCCAACAGAAGGATGAACCTCAACTAATCTTTTACAATTATTCAGATTCAGGTACTCTAAGTTTGGGATCCCAGAGAAGTCGGGAATTTTCTTTAGGAACTTGCAACCTTCGAAATTCATAGATGTCAGACAAAGATTTTTCAAATTCTGTGTGACAAGGAAAAAAGAAAAGAAACAGGAAAGGATCAAATTACGAAGCTTCAAAGAAATTTAAAAGATAAAACTCTTTAAAATAACAATGGATGAATGCCGTAAAATACCTTGAATCTCTTTCCTAATCGAGTACGGCTGTGTGGCATATTTAGAACAACAAGTTTTTTTGGATGAAAACTGGACGGCAAAGATTGTAACGAACGTCCCCGCCATTCAAGCAATCTCAACTCGTTGGAGAGATAATCAATGTCTCCAGAAAGACAGCCATCAGGGTCTATTAGATATTTGAGATTTTTCATTTTTGAGAAGCTTTTAGCATTCAAGAATATGATCTGATCCATTTCAAGTTTCTTTACCATGATGCCTCTAATTTTATTTGTTCCCTATAAGACATGGAAAATAATAATATTAGAATAGGCCATGAGTTCAACCTCATCGAATGCACTAAAAAAATTCATAGTATAATAAAGGAAATTAATAAAAGTCCAAGCTATAATATGGTTAAGCTTGTCAAATTGAACAACATAATATATATTATACTTACTGTATTTTCTGTTAAAACATGGTAAACATCCTCGTGAATCCATAATCTGCTACGTTTTCCAAGCTCATTGGGCGATTCTCGACGAACTATTTCCTTACCCATTTCTTCTATCAAATCATGCATACAAATTTCATCATTGTGAATAGTTATGAGAGCCTTTTCTACGAGTAGTTCAATACCAATCACAGGGTTCAGGTCACAACCTTCTAGTATCTGTGTCACATAATCTACACCTTGACCTCTAAAGAAACATGCAATGTCAAGGAAAACTTCTTTCACAGGATCTTCCAATGCGCTAAAACTTACTTCAAGAATTTCTTGTATTTGTTTGTTAGGAACTCTTTTGAAACTATCTAATGCAGCTTTCCAATGGTATGTGCTTCTACCATATAGATGAGAACCTAAAACAATTAGAGCTAGAGGAAGGCCTTGAGCATAGTCTAATGCACGTCTCGTAAGTTCCACATAATCTTCTGGAGGTCCATTGCTATTGAATGCATTCCAACTGAACAACTCACAAGCCTGAATATATTCTAACTTCTTGACCTCGTATATTGAATGAACTTTACGAAAAGTTAGCAAATGCTTATCTCTTGTCGTTATGATAATTCTGCTTCCCAATCCAAACCAATCAGACTCTCGAGCTAAACTGTTTAACTGTTCTGGTTGATCCACATCATCAAGAATTAAAAGAATCTTTTTATTGCTTAGCCTTTTCTTTAACACATTAACTCCTTCGTAAACATTGGTCAGCTTCAAGTTTGTGCCTTGTAGGATTTTAGACAAAATTTTCTCTTGCAATTTGACTAAGCCTCTATGGGATGTTGAATTTTCTCTAACATTTGCTAAAAAGCAGCTACCTTCAAATTGATGTGCTATTGAATTATAAACTGCTTTAGCAACTGTTGTTTTACCCATTCCACCTGCTCCCCATATCCCTACAATGTGAACTCTATTTTCCCCAACATTTAAAAGTTCATCAATATCTCGTTTACAAGACTCTATTCCAACTGGATGAGCGGCCACATCCAAGTATGTATGGTGTACTAACTGGGCTGAGATCTCCTCAATGATCTTTTTGATAAACTGATATTCAGGCCTGCCAAATTAAAGGCATACAAAATAGGAATAATTAGATAAACATCCAAAAGACATACATGACTTTAGGTAAAACCCAAAGGTTTTTCATTTTCAATAAAACCTCATTTTAATGATGCCACGTAAGATTACTTTTCTTTTATAGGTTTCACTAAGTCAACCTTATTCCTTATATTATCCTTGTGTATTCAAATAGTAACTTTTAATGTGAAAGCAATAAATAACATATTTTAAGGAATTGCAAATTAACAATTATAATTATGACAATTAAGTTATTTTTATTTCAGTTTTAATTTTGAATATTAAATGCTCTGACATTTATGTTTATATATCGTCATTTTTGTTTGAATATGATTTTTCTTGCCAGGTGGGGAATTAATGTTGGTTGTCCGTTCGTAACTTCTGAATTGAGTCGAGGTAAATAATTTTCTTCTTCTTCGATCCTCTTCTTTTTCGTTCTTCTTCTTCTTCAAATAAATTTTTTTTCATCTTCTTCTTATATTTTTTCTTATTATGCTCCGTGATCTAGTTTTTTTTTCTTTTATATTCTTCAATTATTCTTCTACTTCAATTCATCCTTTTTATTTTTCCAACCTAAGTTGGAGTTCCATATTTTTTCATCATATATAAAAGGTATATTCTTATTCTTTTTTTTCTTCATCTTATTTTTTCAACCTAAATTAGAGATGCATTTTTTTTCTTTTTTTATCCCAAGTCAAAGATATATCATTTCTTCAATCTTTTTCAACCAGAGTTGGATATATGCATCTTAATCCTTTTTTTTTTTTTTTTTTTTTTTTTTTTTTTTTTTTTTNTTTTTTTTTTATTTTATATTTTGTATATTATAAGAAAAGTAACATAGTCTTTTTAAAATGCTCATACGTCAAATGAATTATGATATTCTAATTGATATGAAATTTCATGTCATTGTGGCACAAAATTAGGCCACAAGATCATTCGGGCACCCTAGCAATCTCCTATTTAAAAATTCCTACAAAATATGTAATAAATCAAAATTATGCCTTTAATAAAAAAGGAAGAATAACCATATATACCACAGCATATATTTCTGTTATATAAGATATTGTAACAAATTACACTGTGTTTTTTATAACATATTACTCTATTGTTTATAGAGAATTTTTTTTAATTATAGGGAGAGGGACAGTTCGAATCTGAGTGCGTAAAATGGAGTTTTTGTCCTTGGCAAACTAGGCCAATCCCAAATGACAGAGATTAGTACGGGGTCTTCAATCCTAGCTATACTAAAACTTTTCAAATTTTATCAAAACAATAGATTAAATTCTTTTTTTCTTAACAAAAAACAAAATGCTAAGAAGGGAGATAACCATCAAATATACAAATGAATCAAGGAAGCATAATAGTGATGAGAGATATATATACCCATTCGAGAAATGCCATCCTGACAAATTTGCTGCTTCCGAAAGAGCTGCCCTCCATATGTGCACCTTCTCCACATTATCTTTGAATATGCATTCATGTTTAGCAAGCGCTTCACCAAAACTACCTTTATGTTTTCGTACATCCGAAGGATCCACTTTGTAAAAAATTGGCCTCACCATTTGTTGTTTTGATTTTTTGCATTGAAGGATCTTAACAAGTTCATCCAAACACCAGCTTGACAAAGCATAGTTTTCAGAGAAAATGATGATTGAAATCTTTGATTCTTCAATTGCTTTGAGAAGCTGTGCTGATATTTCTTCTCCTCTTTTAAGCTCATCATAGTGTTGATTCCATTTTGACACAAAGCGCTGTACAAATAGCCTGTAAAAGTGTAGCGTGTGTCCTCTCCTCTAAAACTCAGAAACACATCATATGTGTATGAATTGGTGGAAGAAGAAGAAGAGGAATAAGCTGGTTGATGGGACATGGTCCTAATGGAAGAAGAGGCAGAAACTGTACAAATAGCCATATTGCTACATAAGAGAGTTGGGAGTGGTACTCATGTGAAGGACTCTCCTATTGTTATATTAGGCCAGGCCTTGTGCTTTGCATCAAATGTTCGAAGCTGCCTAGTGCCTACAAAGTTGAAAGTGAGGCACCTTCGGTGTCATATCTCTTTGCTTTTTGACATTTTTGTACTGATATTTCTTTGTCACTGTTACTGACGCGTTTTAACTTTTCACATGATGGAACAGAGGTAGGGTCCACACAACCTCCCTCAATTTTAAGCTTCGTCAAGTTAGTGAATGGGCTTGGACCATTGCATATTGCATGCTGAATTGGGCTTCCTCTCTCGATTACAGTGGGTTTTTCGTTTTATAATTTACACGATCTGAAAAACGACAATGGGAGTGAGTTCATTGCAAATGCGACTACTCTTTGCTTCCAGTTTAGTTCTACTACCAGTAATCACCACGAGCAAATCCCCTGACCAAAAAAATGGAACATGTTGTTGTTATCCCCGGACGTATATTCTTGACACTAACTTGGCAAAGGAGTGGCAATCAGAGCACATTCTGAGATTCTTAACCACACGAATTGGTGTTGAAATCAGTTTAGACATTAACTTCAACACTCTTCTTTAATGTCCAACTGTTGGAACACCCAAGAGTTCTCTTAGATAGTTGAACCTTTGCTTTGAGCTACCTAGTCTTCAGTTATGCAGTAGATTACTTCAATCACAATGTCATCCACAGCATCCCTTATGAAATGATGCTTGAGTGCTATGTGCTTGGATCGACGGTGATAAATTGAATTCTTGGTCATTACTATTGTAGACTTTGTCACACAGGAGTTGCTACTTCTTGCTTCCTTTGCAAATTCTCAAGCAATATGGCTGAGAAGAATCCTAGAAGACTTTGGTGAGAAGCACGAAATAGCAACTCCTATCCTGTGATCAAAGCAAGAGAACTCTTAGGTGTTCAACAGTTAGACATTAAAGGGGAGTGTTGCAGTTAATGTCTAAAATGATTTCAACTCAAGTCAAAATTTCTGAAAAATATGGCTCAAGCCAACTTTGGCAGATATCTATAAGTTAAGCAGACAATCCATCATCACGCGAGAAAAACTCTCTGAAATATTTCTTTGTGCCTAGCTAAGTTTAACTTGTATCTTTCATTCATATGTGTGTGAGAAAACTTGTAAGCTTTTACCCAAAAAAAAAAAAAAAAAAAAANCTTGGCTCCTTGCCCTGTACCTATCAGCACAAAAGCTATGGCCTGTTTCTCACTGTGTCTACTGAGCAACTAGAAGAAGCATATACAGCCCACCCCATGTACTGAAAACAGAGTTTGTTATGAATTGTACACAGGGTTTAGAATGCCAGTTTGTAAGAAAGAAGCGTCAAAATACAGAATCACAGACACACACCAAAAAACAAAACACAAAAAAGTGAAATAAGCATCCTAATCAAATCACCAACGAAAGGATGTGATGTCCGTATTGACAGAAGAAGCCGCTAAATCATGTTATTGTCTGAACTTTGAATTGGATGGTTGCTCCTCACTACGCTTCCCCTTTGGATGATGTTCAGTGGTAGTATCTTCCATTGCCTTCACAGGTGAGGCTCCACAAGGCCTTTTTTGTCGTCGATTCCGCTTCTTTCAAGGATTCATTGACTGCCATGATGCCGTCGTTTGAATCATCATCCTCGTAGCCTACTNATCATCACGCGAGAAAAACTCTCTGAAATATTTCTCTGTGCCTAGCTAAGTTTAACTTGTATCTTTCATTCATATGTGTGTGAGAAAACTTGTAAAAAAAAGAATCAATTCCAACAATTGGCACTCCTTGGCTCCTTGCCCTGTACCTATCAGCACAAAAGCTATGGCCTGTTTCTCACTGTGTCTACTGAGCAACTAGCAGAAGCATATACAGCCCACCCCATGTACTGAAAACAGAGTTTGTTATGAATTGTACACAGGCTTCAGAATGCCAGTTTGTAAGAAAGAAGCGTCAAAATACAGAATCACAGACACACACCAAAAAACAAAACACAAAAAAGTGAAATAAGCATCCTAATCAAATCACCAACGAAAGGATTTGATGTCCATATTGACAGAAGAAGCCGCTAAATCATGTTATTGTCTGAACTTTGAATTGGATGGTTGTTCCTCACTACGCTTCCCCTTTGGATGATGTTCAATGGTAGTATCTTCCATTGCCTTCACAGGTGAGGCTCCACAAGGCCTTTTTTGTCGTCGATTCCGTTTTCTCTTTCGAGGATTCATTGGTTCTGAAGAAAAGGAAAGCAGCTGCTCTTCTTTCAAGGATTCATTGACTGCCATGATGCCGATCGTTTGAATCATCATCCTCGTAGCCTACTAGGTGAACCCCCAAGCTTTTAAAAGTATAGCGTGTATCCTCCCCTATAAAACTCAGAAGCACATCTTCTGTGTATGAATTGGTGAAAGAAGAAGAGGAAGAAGCTGCTTGATGGTCCATGGAAGCCATATTGCTAATGCTAGATAACTAAACAGCCTCAGAGTTGGGAGTGGTACTCATGTGAAGGACTCCCTCTCGTTATATATATCAAGCCTTGTGTCTTTGTATCGCAGGTATGAAGCAACTTCATTTACTTTGCTTGGTCATTATTAAGCTTGGTCATGTGCTTTGGACTTATATTTCTTTGTTACTGACGCGTTTTCAAACGATGAAACAAAGATAGGATCCACATGACCCCCTCATTATTATGCTTGGACCATGAGTGTGTAGACTTTTCACAATGCCTATTCTTTTCTTCCATTTTAGTTCTTTTACCAGTAATCACCACAAGAGCAAATCCCCTGACGAAAAAAATGGAACCTGTTGTTATCTCGAACAATAATTTCCCGGTCGTATATTCTTGACACAAATTTGGCAAACGAGTGGCAATCAGAGCACATTCTGAGATTCTTAACCACACGAATTGGCACTCTTTGCCCTGTACCTATAAGCCCAAAAGCTATGGCCTGTTTCTCACTGTGTCGACTGAGCAAGTATTCCTTTTCCTTCTCATCAACATCAAGCAGCACATTGTCCAAATCAGGAACATGACCAGCTTCTCCGAGTCTGAAGTTTATTTCTTGCAGCATCAGTGCAATCTGGCTCTTCTCTGTGTCTGTATCACCACCAGAGGTGAACTCATGGATCATTCCATTGACCTCTATGGAGCTTGATCCGGGCACCTTTTGGATCCCTTTCTCCTTCAAATGTAACCTCACTTTTGCAACATCAGCCCATTTCCCAGCAGATGCATATATGTTTGATAGAAGCACATGAATCCCAGTCCTCTGAGTAGCCAACTTAGAAATCCGTTCGGCTGCGTATCCTGCCATTTCAACATTTTTGTGGGTTCGACAAGCGGCCAAGAGAGTCCCCCAAATGACATCATTGGCCTCCATTGGCATGCTATTTACCAGATCAAGAGCTTCTTCCAACTGCCCTGCTCGGCCTAGTAGATCAACCATGCAACCATAATGAAAAATGTGAGGGGAAATTCCATGGACTGACTTCATTGACCTGAAAATGTTCCGCCCTTGTTCCACAAACCCAACATGGCTGCATGCTGTTAGTAGTGCCACAAAGACTACTTCATCTGGTTTCACCCCTTGCCTCAGCATCTCATCGAAAAGCTCTACAGCCCGTTGCCCATTTCCCTCCATGGCCATTGTTCCAATGGCTGCAGTCCAAGCAGACACATCTCTTCTTGCCATGTTATTGAACACTTTCATTGCACTTTGAGGATCGCCACATCTAGCAAACATGTCAACTAAGGCTGTCCCAAGCCGCATATCAGAGTCAATTTCATTTTTTTCAATATAAGCATGGCTCCAATTTGCAAGATCAAGAGATCCTAGATATCCACAGGCAGATGCCACCTCCACCATAGTCACCCTATCTCCCTTTATTCCCTCGGCCTGCATCACCCGAAAAAGGTTGATTGCTTCCTCAAACATGCTCTCTCGGACCAAGGCACCAATCATGGTGTTCCAAGACACAAGATCATTCTTTGGCATCTCATTGAACATCTGCCAAGCCGACTTCACATCACCACTTCTGATAAAACCAGCAATCAACGAGTTCCATGACACTACAGTCCTGTTCGACATATTATCAAAAATTCCGCGGGCCATCACTTGTTTGCCACACTTCATGTACATGTCAATCATGGCATTACTAATATTATCCCAGCCTTCTAGTCCATTCCTTAAAACATAACCATGGCAGCACTTTCCAGAGAGAGAATCACCAAGTTGTGCACAAGCTGAGATTGCAGACAACAGTGTAACCTTGTCGGGTCTTGGGCCCTGTTGCAGCATTTCTTTGAAGACAGCAAGTGCTTCTCTAGCCAGTCGCTGGCGCACATAATTCGACAAAATTGTATTGTAAAGCACCAAATTTTTATCGACACATTCGTCAAAAAGCCGCTTTGCAGCATCAGTAGCTCCACATTTCAGAAACATATCAACAAGTGCATTCACCATAAGCGTATTAACCTTCACTCCCGACTCACCAATGTAAGCACACACCCTCTCACTCAATTCAAGATCCTTCAACTTTGCACAAGCAGAAATCACACACACCATCGTAACTGAATTGGGTTTAATACCCGCAGCCACCATCTTAAAAAACAAAGAAACAGCCTCGTTTGGCAAGTTCCTCCTAGCATAACCACAAATCAAACTAGTCCACGACACGGTATTTCTCTCAACCATTCCATCAAACACCTTTCGGCCATAATCCAATTCCCCACGTTCGGCATAGAAATGGATCAAAGAATTCGCAATAAACACATCTTCCTCCAAACCCATCTTAACAAGTGCTCCATGGAGCTGAATCCCTTCACAGAAAGCCACAACCTTAGAACAGGCACTCAGCGCGAATGGAAACGTGAACTTATCGGGCACAATACCCTTCAACACCATCTGAACATAAAGCAAAATAGCCTCATCACTAAGTCCAGCACTTGAGTAACCCCTCATCAAAGAATTGTACATGAACAATATAGAATTACTTTCTTCTTCTTCTTCAAGGAACAAGTTGAAGGCTTTTCGAGCAAAATCCAAGCTCTCAAAGGTCCCCATTTCAGTACATGTTGTAATTAGCTTGGTAACATTGGAGGGTTTGTTACTGAGGCCTCTCTTAGTGATGTGACAGTGAAGTTGCTTGACTTCTTTCATGGTTTTACAGTTTCTCAGTGACCCAGTTGGTGAAGTGTCCTTGGCTATGGCTTTGGGTTCGTTTTGGTTAGTGGGAGCTACGAAGACGAAGCTTGGGGTGGCTGAGACCAGAGGACACAGTTGAAGTGCAGCCATCGTGGGATGTATCGGTTTGCCTGTTTGGAGTTGCACCAACTACCAACTAACTTAACTGAAATGCTTCACACATGGTACGCCACCGATTTAAAGTTCGGACCTGCTCTCGGTTTTGTTTTGCTTGTTTTTAAACAATTATGGAGTACCCTTTTTTCTACTGTTTTTCAATTTTGGGTAGAGGAGGAGGAAGAGGGAAGGATTCATTCACTTTTCTGTGAAAAGTAACATTTTTAACGGAAATGAGGATCTTGAAAATATACTATTTTCTTAGGAAAAATGTGATCCATTTTCAGAAATTTAATAAATACCTCAGTTGAAGTTGAGGTGAAATGATCATATTGCTAAGGATCCTATTAAAATGAACTATCTTTCAAAATTCCTTTTTCATTTTAACTCCACGGACACTCACACTTAAATTTTTGGAATATAAAATCGTGATATAATAAACCTAAATCCAAAAGAGGACAAGTGAAATTTAGCCTTGAAATTAACGAGCATTGTTATTCTGAAAAACCTCACCATGGTGATAGTTTTGCTACTTCCTCCAAGTTACAAAACAAAGAAAAGAGAAAAGATACAGATCTTTATTCTTAGCACCGGATTACAAATATTTACATCTCAGTTTTGGAACTAGGTTAAGCACTGTTGATTGTAGAAGACTTGCTGGAGAGAGCCCTTGATATGGCCCTGATGGTATTTGGAGTAGTCCTGCAGCAGCCTCCAAACAGGGAAGCCCCGGCCTCACGCCACTTGTCGATGACTATGTCTGCGAACTCTTCATCAACTACCCCACTTGATGGCTGCAATGGAAAGCATGCAGTCAAGACTTCTTCAAGAACATGTTAGATATCAAAATTGCCATCATCCATGGAACAGGTTATTAGGCAGAAAGGAAGATAAGAGTTCATATTTTTAACAAGAACTTGCTTATTTAAATTCATGTCTATGCCACGAGCTTGTAAATGTTAACCCCAGATTGATGCCTATGGGCATATGCTAATTAATCTACTGCAAATTATAACATGCATTGTGCTAAATCCAAATGGTAGTACTGAATTAAGCATTCATATATTATTTGCGGACAGCATATATATAGCAGGAGACTCACCACCCATTGCTTGCTCCGACCATCATAAGTCTCACCACTGTTAGGGTATATCACTATTGGTTTGCTAGTTACCTGTAAATTAAATAGCCAAAGGAACTATATTATATATCAAAAGGTTTAAGGGAATAGCTAATTAATTGTATTTAAACTAGTTGACCGAAGATCACACCTTCCGGATAAACGAAATCAGCCCGTGGATAAATCTAGGAGGCGTGCAGTTGATTCCAACAGCAACAACTTGTTTGCATGAATCTGCAATAGAGGCACACTCTAAGATGGAATCACCACTCACCACATTGATCCCATCCTTAGAAGTGAAGGAAAACCATGCTGGAATGTCAAATCCTTCTTCCTCAAGAAGCTCAGCATATGCCTGCATCACATTCAAAAAAGGAATTTAGACAAAGCCAGACTGGAACTGCTGATATACCAACAGATGTACAGCTCACATACAAACTATAAACGAATCAACTCTGGTTCGGACCATTGGCCCAACTATGCCTGAATTCCAAGTCCTAATCTAAAAATTATGATTGAAATTTTAATGAACTGGGCATTACCTACAGTCCTGAACAATTCAAGATATTCTGCTTAAAGTGGTGACCTTCACATTCCAATTGCTTAATACCTTAATGTATGTGGAGAGTGGGACATGATGCCTTATAAAATATGAATTGTAAATAATACTGATTATCTAGTTGCTCCTGAGTAAAGAGGTATTATGCAAAACCATATAGGCACAAAAAACTATGAATTGTAAATAATACTGATTATCTAGTTGCTCCTGAGTAAAGAGGTATTATGCAAAACCATATAGGCACAAAAAACTAAGGGTAATATATAGCATATACCTTTGCTTCTATCTTATTTGGAGTGGTCTCAAATGCAATTAGATCAGCACCAGAGTTGGCCAGAATCTGTACCCTTTCCCTGTGAAAATCTTTCAATGTTTCTTTTGTAACCGCATCACCGTAGTTCCCACTGCAAAGGGAAAAAGAAATCACAATGCATGAGATCAATCGTCTAGGAAAACAGTAACAAAGTCGAAACACGCAAAACCAAAGAAAATGAACCAGAAACCAAGATCAATAATGCCCATATAAACAATGTACAAGTAATACGCATGCAGGTTCACCATTTTCTTACTCCAACAACAAAATCATATACATGAAACATACAGAAATTTAGGGGGTCCTATGAGTTGCCATTACTCAGAAATCTGTTACTAGCTTACAGTAATCAGTGAAAAATGAATGGATTACTGAGTTTGACTCACCTATACTCAGAACCATCAGCCAAGTATGCCCCATAGCTGCCCACAGATGCTGCAACTAGAATTGGACGTCTTGAAACCTTTCCTGAACTTTCCTGAAAATCCCAAGAATCTTTGGTACATTTGTCATAATAAATTTCCCTTGCCTCAATTGCAATTTCCACACTTTTCCTAAGCAAGTCTTTGGCTTGTTCTCTAGTGAAACCTTTGGCCTCAAAACCCTGAATGGTGGCCTGTTTCACACAAAATAACAAGGTAACTTCTTAAAAATAACAATAATAACAGTAACAATAACAATAACAACAACCATGAGATTAACAAAATTAAATACCTGATAAGACGCGGTTATTATGATGTTTGCACCAGCATCAAGGTAGTCCAAGTGCACCTATCGTTTTTTCCAGCAAGTTAATAGAGGAAAAAATATATCAAATTAAGCTTAAGTGTCTTTTTATTAATCAACAATTATATCCATGATATTTGAACTCAGGATCATGATCATGATAGTACTACACAAAGTCACAAACACACTTCGAGCATGAATAAGTCGCTCGTGCTTATGTTGGGCTTTTTGGGCCTGTACTAATGTTGGGCTTAAGCTTTAGGCCCAACAAAATCTCGTACAACAGACACATTATTGTCCTGCCCTGCAGGATCAGGATGTGAAACATGATTGGGCTTTGGGACGGCCCATTTTACACCAACATGAAATATCTACATAAACTAAAAATTGTTTTCTATTAATTGTTGCATAAAAAAGACAGGTGTCATCAAAATCTCGAGTAAGTTCATAAAAAATCATTTAAGGATTTACAGTGTAAAAAAACGTTGCTGTCAGAAGGTGACGTGCTTCACTTACAAATGATATCAGTATAGACCTAGGATGACTCACTTTTCATCTGAACTAATAATTAATTATTCTTTTTGGCACAAATTAATAATTAATTATTCATTTTATATATATATATATATAATAGAAATTACAGCAGAATTAATATTCAGAATATGATTTATCTGATTATTTTGAAATAACAGCAGAATTAACTTATCGAAATATAGCAAACTACCAGCTGCGTTCAGAAGACCAAAAGATGCTTATAGCAATCAGCACAATAGTTTCCTTTTTTATAGGGAGGGATTCAAACTTGTGATCACGTAGAGAAAAATATTACTCAACAAATAATTGGTTGGTAATCTACTTTTAACATAGAAAAATAAATTATAATTAGTTTGTAATATTCAAGAAATAGTTCAGTTCATTAACTTCATTTATCTCCCGATAATATGGAAAATATATATACAAAGCAAGCAATGAAGAGTAATATAAATAAAATGAAGTAAATAAGAAGAAAATATTTCACCAAAACTGCTCAACGCATATATACTGAAATTTTCACAGAGATTACTGACCATTGTCTTCTCATTTCTTTCAATTTTTTCCATTTTTAATGGGTGTGCTTGTAAAAATTTGTTTTTTTATAAATTAAAAAAAAAATTGAGGCAGAGCAAGTACCCTCCTGACGAGGTGAGGCGAACTGATGAGGCATTTGGCGCTCCAGAGAGGGTCGTTTAGGTCAGCTCCATGTCGTTCAAGTTCCGTCGCAAAACCACCATCTAAAACGGCATAGCCACCGCACTTTCCGAGAAAATCACTCACGAACGACAACGTGTCGTTGCTTCCTCCTAAACCCATTAGTGTAATTTGCAGCTAGATAACTACAACGACTCAACCGTGCAGAAGACAACTTAAGACGACGGCTTTCTGTGGCGGTTTTGTTTGTTGTTTTTCTACGAGTTTTGAAACTGAAGCGCCTGTGAATGATGGAATCCTGTGTTGTAGTTGATGCATTTTGTAGAGGGAAGAAAATAAGAATTTACCAATATGCCCCTCGTGGTGTTAGCCAAATTATTGTTATGATTATGAGATTCTTTCTAATATTTTTGACAATTTCTTTCTGTGATTTTCCAATAACAAAGAAAGGAGAGACGTGATATATACTCAGAGTAGGAAATAGAGAATGTGGGATATAAATATTATATGAGCGGATTGGTTAAAAGAATAAAAATCATTTCCCATGTTTAATTACCATATATCTTTACTTAGTGGTTAGTATTTGAATATTTCTATATAATAACAACAGATTAAGTTATATAATTGAGTTAATTAATTAGAGAACATAGGATTTACCATTTCTCCAAGCTCGTAAGAATAATGGAGTTAATTTGAATTGGTTCAATTTGACAAGTCCAAGTTCAATTTGAAAATTTTAAATCCGTTAATACGAACTTAAATTTCAGATTAAGTAGGAACGTATGTAGATTGAGCCTAATCCCATTTAACAATATATGAAGTTATTTATGGTAAACCCTCTAAAACAATTCACTAAATCAACTCGAAACGTAGAGTTTTAGATTTCCCACAAATATATATATAGAATAGGCACTATATAACGTATGGGGTACTAAAGGACAGCCAACAAAGTCCGTAACATAAACAAAATGAAAAGATGAGGACAAAGGAGTTATCGACATTTGTTCTTATCACCAACTCAGACCTATTTCGTGTTGAAATTTCTAAGTCACGAATATGAAGCATTATTGCCCACTTTTCTCATTTTCTAGTACATGCACTTTGTCCAAACATCTGATTCCTTGCTAGAACTTAACATATCTGTCTCTGTTTCTATTAGACAAGCACTTTCTCGATTCCTAGCCCTCTTTTCCTAATTTCTGAACAAATTAAAAGTGGCACTTAATTTCATATTAAAAGTGGCACTTAATTCCTAGCCCTCTATCATCAGCTGACACATGAACTTAATTGGGATTTTGGACTCTTTCATTGTATATATTCCAACATATTCTCAAATTTCCAGCAGGGCAGCAACTCCCATACTCTGTCTGTTCTTAATTTTTTTTTTTTCCTTTTTTTTTTTCTGAATATGTATATGGTCGGTTTAAGGTCCACATCCTTCATAGCATAAAATAAAGAACACTGCTGGCTTTGTATTATATCAATGAAGGAACCAAACAAAGATAGCGTCTGCGTTCATCGGTGCTTTTAGACTGACAGACTTTTATGGGGGTTTCTCTTTTGGTTTGGTAGCTCTAGATAAGGAGAAATTTTTACTTAGATACGGTGATCAAGTGCATGATGGATGAATTATTGAATATGACAATGACTTAATTAATCAAATGGTGCTAATTGTGGTGAGTGGTGACATGACACCCCACCACTTCCAAAAGGTTAAAACAAATAAAATATATATTTGATTGAGTAAATAATATATATAGGACATCATATCAGGATTTATGAAGGAGAAATTATTTTTATCTAGTTTTAGTGGCTTTGGCAACACATTACTCTGACCTACGTACCCTCACCACTTACACTAACTTTAAGGACTATATATCTTGTTATGCATGGTTTCAAAACCATGATTTATAAGCTAAATCGATCTCTGTTAGAAATGGTTTTGTACGCTTGAGCTTGAGGCTGAGGTAGCTAGTAGTGTCTTAGACATGCATATAAGGACATTGTTGGCTCCACGTGCACTTCCACTAGCAGCAGGAGACAAGCTATAGTGAAGTGAGGTTCATCCTCATCCATCACCAAAATGATCCGACTAGAATTCCACTTGTATTATTTGGCATCCGCATCAGAATATATATATCAGATCTTGGTCTTAATTGCATTTACAGCAAGCTCTTTTTCATATGTTGAGGGTATAGGGAGCAATTTCTATGCCATCTAAGTGCCTGAAAGACGTGCACTAGGATTCCACTCCAACTAACCCCAATTGGCTACAAAATTAACAGTAGCATATCCCATTTAAAAATAATATCTCTTTTTCATATCATTCATATATATATGCTAAAAATTTTAA
Source organism: Purshia tridentata (assembly GCA_003254885.1). Classification (NCBI taxonomy): domain Eukaryota; kingdom Viridiplantae; phylum Streptophyta; class Magnoliopsida; order Rosales; family Rosaceae; genus Purshia; species Purshia tridentata. The sequence goes on from QANT01002685.1 coordinate 54,111, forward strand.
ACATTTTCTCAACACAGCCTACCATATTCCCATAACACAACATGTATCTGGTTAATTTGATATTCCAATCTAATAATACCATAATACCTATGCTTTTATGCTTCATCACATAAAATTTTCTCCAAGTTTATCTTAGGATGTCAAATCAACCCCTAATATCATTGTTAAAGCCTTAATTAAATTATTTTGTTGCTTTTTCTTATTTGAATATGAATGAATGAATGAAAAAGTCAAAAGACTCAATAATTCAATAAAACCCCCAAATAAGTTTCAATAAGCTTCTCAACTTGTTTTTCGGCAATTTTACTGCTGACTGCGTAGTTGAGAATGGTCATTCTCTAGAGTTGGGCATGCATGAGCATCTGTTCTTCCCTCAGCCTCTTCAAGATTGTTTACAGGCTTTGTTTGAAGACTGCCTGGGCATCTCTATAGCCCGGGTAGTGGGTGGCTAGTTGTTTGTGTTTTGAGCCTTATACATGAACACCTTAAATCTCCCAAAGATAGCACAGCAATAAGAATTTCCACCCACATAAACAAAGATCAAATCGAATTTCTCCCGCCGCCCACCCACACCAAAGGGTCAATTAATAAACCCCACCTAAGTTTTTCTTCTTTAAGCAAGCCAAAAAGGCACATTCACTTAATCACCTAAAATTTTAGAATCTATGGAGTTTAGGTAGTTATAAAGAAGTGAGTGAGTAAAAAGGTGTGCGAAGAGTGATTTATTTATTTTATTTTTTTAGTCAAGTCTTCAGAAGTCATTTAACAAAAAAATAAATTTTTCATTATAATATAAGTGAAAAAATAGAAAAGAGGGTGGAAATATAACCACTTTTCTTAAAATTGATTTTCTAATTTGATTATATCGTATACTCATTACTCAATTATTTTTTTTCAACTGAAATTGTTGATGGGCTGATGGCTATGCAGATCAACGAGCATGGAGTCATTATTTGAAAGACTTTATTCTTTTACTTGAAATGTTTTTTTTTTTCAATGCTTTAGTAGATTACTTCGAATTTTTCTTTTACTAGAAATATCTTAAGCATTTAAATGGATAAAGAATCCCAATTTATAGAATCTCTAAAATGTTATGAGAAGAGTAAAAGAGAAGGCAAAAATTTTTTATAATGCATATTCAATTTTTATTTGGCCCGGGCTATACCGACCGCCTTTTGTTGCTGAGTCACCTTCTTATTTTTTTCCTTTTTGCCCCTCCAATAAAAAATTTTTTTTTCTCTCTTCCTCCTTCCCTCACCAGACCACCCACCCCCATCAGACGTTGGCGCGACCCTACTCAACTATCTCGCCACCCCACCCCACGCAACCCAGCCACCAGCGCGACCCTACTACATTTTTGCATGTTTAGAAACTTTTCTACACTGGTGTGTTGAAATTTTGGTCATTATTCGGCATCCTATTGTCGAATGTAGGCAGTGTTTTCGGTAAGTAACCATCGAATGGAGGTATTCTACCGAATATATTACTTATATTCAGTTATAAGCTGCTGAACCTTTCTGTATTTTTCGACAGCATGCTACCGAATGGGTTTGGAGAGAGGTAGTGGCTGGGGTGGAGTCG
>QANT01002686.1:0-18716 GCA_003254885.1 Purshia tridentata
CTTGGAATTAAAGGTTTAGGTGAGAATCGATTACCGAGGTTTGAGTAACTAAGGTCATTTGAGATTTAAAGGTAAGTAAAAGATTTGAGAGTATCAATGGTTTTAGTTGAGGATTTAGTGTGTTCTAAAGGTTATTTGAGGATAATGGGATTCTAAGTCAGGATCTGGTGGATTGTTCGAGGTGATCGTTCAGTTAGAGGTCAATTGAGGATAATTGAGATATTACAGATTGAGACAGTGAATTGGGTTGGTTTAGAGGATTGGTGATCAGCTTAAGGTTTAGGATTTATGATTTGTGATTTGATTGTGCGTGAGGCGTTAAAGTGGATTTTGATTGATTATCTAAATTGAGTTTAATTCGAGGTTTCAGTTAGATTTCACTCACACGAGCTCTAGTGAGCTTACCGGGTTTGTGTGTAAACCCGGTGCACCTGTGGTTGGGTGCAGGGTTTGGTTTTGCAGGTGAGCAAGCTGAGGAGGCAGTGGAGAGAAGACGAGGCAGTGGGACCAGCAGCAGTTTCAGAAAATTTATTTTACAGTCTTATTTTCGTGTAAAAAGTTTTATATTTGGTCTTATGTGAATTGTTTTGTAAAATTTCAGTGATTTCAGTAAATTATTTTATTATTCATGGCTCACAGTTTCAGAAAAAGGGCCCACAGCTTCAGGAATTAAATTCAGTTTTCAGCTTCAGCAGTTTAGGCACGTGCCCGAGAGTCGGGGCGTGTCATTGGGTCTTAAGAATGAACGAAAACGTCATTTCGGTGCACACTCTGTACAATTTGGTTAAATTTGCACCAAAACGTTATCGGTTGGCAAGAAAGACATGGGGAAGCACTTTCTCATGCTTGGATTAGCATTCTAGCCCTAAAGAAGCACATTTCGTGTTGAGAAAGCACAAAAACATCATTTCGGTGCGTACTCAATCCAATTTCATGCAATTTCCACCAAAACGTGCGCAGTTGGCAAGAAAGATGTGAGGAAGCACTTTCCTATTCTTGGATTAGCGTTCTAGTCCTCAAGAAGCACGTTCTTTCGTTAGGAACGCACGAAAACCTCATGTCGGTGCCTCCGCAACCTAATTTCGTTTCAATTGCACCAAAACATCCCAGGTTGGCAATAAAGATATGAGGAAGCACTTTCTCTTGTTTGGATTAACGTTCTGTCCCCAATGAACTAGTTTAGCTGTTAAGAATGCATGGAACGTCATTTCGGTGCACACTTTGCAAAACTTCATTAAAGTTGCACCAAAACGTGTGCGGTTGGCAAGAAGGACGTTCTCATGCTTGGATTAACGTTCTAGCCCTCAAGAAGCACATTTCGTGTTGAGAAGGACCTAAAACCTCATTTTAGTGCATACTCACTCTACTGTCGTCTAGATTGCATCAAAACATGCCCGGTTAGCCAGAAGGACATGAGGACGCACGTTCCCATGTCTCGAGTAGCGTGCCAACCTTAAAGAACCACTTTAGGTGTTAAGAATGGACGAAAACATCATTTCGGTGCGTACTTAGTCCAAATTCGTCCAAATTGCACCAAAACTTCCTTGGTGGGCAAGAAAGACATAAGGAAGTACTTTCTCGTGTCTCAATATTTGTATGCTAACCCTAAGAAACCACTTGAGGTCTTAAGAATGCACGAAAACGTCAATTTAGTGCACATTGAGTCCAAGTCGATTAAAGTTGCACCAAAATGTTCCCGTTGGAAAGAAAGACACGAGAAAGCACTTTCTCATATCTCAATAAGCTTTCAAGCCCCAAAGAACAACTTTAGGTGGTAAGAATGCACGAATACGATATTTCGGTGCATACTCAGTCTAACTTGGTCCAAATTGCTCCAAAACGTGCCTGATTGGCAAGAAAGAGGTGAGGAAGAACTCTCTAATGTCTTGATTAGCGTGCTAGCCCTACAGAACCACTCTCGTGTTAGGAATGAACGAAGACGTCATTTCGGTGCACACTCTGTACAATTTGGTTAAAGTTGTACCAAGACGTTATCGGTTGGCAAAAAAGACATGGGGAAGCACTTTCTCGTGCTTAGATTAGCAATCTAGCCTTAAAGAAGCACATTTCGTGTTTAGAAGGCATGAAAGCATCATTTCGGTGCGTACTGAATCCAATTTCGTGCAATTACTACCAAAACGTGTCCGGTTGGCAAGAAAGATGTGGGGAAGCACTTTCTCATTATCTTATTAGCGTTCCAGCCCTCAAGAAGCACATGCTTTTGTTAAGAACACATGAAAACCTCATTTCGGTGCCTCCTCAACCTAATTTCGTTTCAATTGCACCAAAACGTCCCCAGTTGGCAATAAGGACATGAGGAAGCACTTTCTCTTGTTTGGATTAGCGTTCTAGCCCCAACGAACTAGTTTAGGTGTTAAGAATGCATGGAACGTCATTTCGGTGCACACTATGCACGACTTGGTTAAAGTTGCACCAAAACGTGCGCGGTTGGCAAGAAGCACGTTCTCATGCGTGGATTAACGTTCGAGCCCTCAAGAAGCACATTTTGTTTTAAGAAGCATCTAAAACCTCATTTCAATGCATACTCCATCTACTTTCATCTAAATTGCATCAAAACGTGCCCGGTTCGCAAAAAGGACATGATGACGTACGTTCTCATGTCTCGATTAGCGTGCCAGCCCTAAAGAACGACTTTAGGTGTTAAAAATGCACAAAAACATTATTTCGGTGCGTGCTCAATCCAAATTTGACCAAATTGCACCAAAACTTCCTTAGTGGGCAAGAAAGACATAAGGAAGCACTTTCTCCTGTCTCGATATTAGCGTGCTAACCCTAGGGAACCACTTGAGGTCTTAAGAATGCACAAAAACGTCATTTCGGTGCACACTGAGTCCAATTCGATTAAAGTTGCACCAAAACGTTCCTCGTTGGATAGAAAGACATGGGGAAGCAGTTTATGTTGTCTCGATAAGCGTTCAAACCCCAAAGAACAACTTTAGGTGCTAAGAATGTACGAATACGTCATTTTGGTGCATACTCAGCCTAACTTGGTCCAAATTGCACCAAAACGTGCCCGATTGGCAAGAAAGAGGTGAGGAAGCCCTCTCTAATGTCTCGATTAACGTGCTAGCCCTAAAGAACCACTTTGAGTGTTAGGAATGATCGAAAACGTCATTTTGGTGCACCCTCTATACAATTTGGTTAAAGTTGCCCCAAAACGTTCTCGGTTTGCAAGAAAGACATAGGGAAGCACTTTCTCATGCTTAGATTAGCATTCTATCCCTAAAGAAGCACATTTTGTGTTTAGAAGGCACGAAAACATCATTTCGGTGCGTACTCAATCCAATTTCGTGCCATTTCCACCAAAACGTGTCCTAGTGGCAAGAAAGATGTGGGGAACCACTTTCTCGTTCTTAGATTAGCGTTCTAGCCCTCAAGAAGCACATGCTTTTGTTAGGAACGCACAAAAACCTCATTTCGGTGCCTCCTCAACCTAATTTCGTTTCAATTGCACCAAAACATCCCCAGTTGGCAATAAGGACGTAAGGAAGCACTTACTTTTGTTTGGATTAGCGTTCTAGCCCCAACGAACCAGTTTAGGCATTAAGAATGCATGGAATGTCATTTCGGTGCACACTATGCACAACTTGGTTAAAGTTTCACCAAAACGTGCGCGGTCGGCAATAAGCACGTTCTCATGCTTGGATTAATGTTCTAGCCCTCAAGAAGCACATTTTATGTTAAGAAGGAACTAAAACCTCATTTATGTGCATACTCAGTCTACGTTCGTCTACATTGCATCAAAACGTTCTCATGTCTCGATTAGTGTGCCAACCCTAAAGAACCACTTTAGGTGTTAAGAATGCATGAAAATATCATTTCGGTGCGAACTTAGTCTAAATTTGTCCAAATTGCACCAAAACTTTCTTGGTGGGCAAGAAAGACATAAGGAAGCACTTTCGCATGTCTCGATATTAGCTTGCTAACCCTAAGGAACAACTTGAGGTCTTAAGAATGCACAAAAATGTCATTTCGGTGCACACTAAGTGCAGTTCGATTAAAGTTGCACCAAAACGTTCCCGGTTAGAAAGAAAGCCATGGGGAAGCACTTTCTCATGTCTCGATAAGCGTTCAAGCGCCAAAGAACAACTATAGGTGCTAAGAATGCATGAATACGTCATTTCGGTGCATACTCAGTCTAAATATCGATACATGAGAAAGTGCTTCCTCATGTTTTTCTTGCCAACCAAGAAAGTTTTGGCGCAATTTGGACAAATTTGGACTGAGTATGCATTGAAATGGTGTTTTCGTAACACCTAAATTGGTTCTTTAAGGCTGGCACGCTAATCGGGACACTAGAAAGTGCTTCCTCATGTCTTTCTTTCTAAACGGGCACATTTTGATGCAATTTAGATGAAAGTAGACCTAGCATGCGCCGAAATGACGTTTTAGTTCTCTCTTAACACGAAATGTTCTTCTTGAGGGCTGGAACATTAATCCAAGCATGAGAACGTGCTTCTTGCCAACTGAGCACGTTTTGGTGTAACTTTAGCCGAATTGTACACAGTGTGCACCGAAATGACGTTCTATGCATTCTTAACACCTAAGTAGTTCATTTGCGCTAGAACGCTAATCCAAAATAAGAGAAAGTGCTTCCTCGTGTCTTTACTTCCAATCATGTACATTTTGGTGCAATTGAACCGAAATTAGATTGAGTGTGCACCGAAATGATGTTTTCGTGCATTCTTAACCGAGAAAATATGCTCCTTGATGGGTAGAACGCTAATCCAAGCATTAGAAAGCGCTTCCCTATATCTTTCTTCCCAACCGGGAATGATTTGGTGGAAATTGCACGAAATTGAAATGAGTATGCACCGAATGATGTTTTCGTTACTTCTAAACACGAAATGTGCTTCTTTAGGACTAGAATGCTAATCCAAGCATGAGAAGCAACTTGCCCATGTCTTTCCCGCCAACCGATAATGTTTCGGTGCAACTTTAACCAAATTGTACTGAGTGTGCACCGAAATGACGTCTTGATTCATTCTTAACACCTAAAGTGGTTCTTTAGGGTTAGCGCGCTAATCAAGACATTGGAGAGTGCTTCCTCGTCTGTTTCTTGCCAACCGGGCACGTTTTGGTGCAATTTGGACCAAGTTAGACCAAGTATGCACCGGAAAGACATTTTTGTTCTATCCTAACACGAAATGTACTTCTTTAAGGCTAGAACGCTAATCCAAGCAGGAGAAAGTGCATCCTTTTGTCTTTTTTGCAAACCGAGCACATTTTCTTGCAACGTTAGCCGAATTTGACTCAATGTGCACTGAAACGATGTATTCGTGCATTCTTAACGCCTAAAGTAGTTCCTTTGCGCTAGAACACTAATGCAAACATGAGAAAGTGGTTCCCCATGTGTTTCTTGTCATCCGAGCACGTTTTGGTGCAACTTTAGACAAATTGGACCAAGTGTGCACCGAAATGACGTATTCGTGCATTCTTAGCGCCTAAAGTGGTTCTTGAGGGCTTGAACGCTAATCGAGACGTGAGAAAGTGCATCCCCATGTCTTTCTTGCCAACTGGGAACGTTTTGGTGCAACTTCAATCAAATTGGACTCAGTGTGCACCGAAGTGACGTTTTCGTGCATTCTTAAGACCCAAAGTGGTTCTTTAGGGTTAGCACGCTAATATCCAGACGTGAGAAAGTGCTTCCTCATGTCTTTCTTGCCAACCAAGAAAGTTTGGGCGCAATTTGGATGAATTTGGACTTAGGGTGCACCAAAATAATGTTTTCATAACACCTAAATTGGTTCTTTAGGATTGACACGCTAATCGAGACACGAGAAAGTGCTTCCTCATGTCTTTCTTGCGAACTGGGCACGTTTTGATGCAATTTAGACGAAAGTAGACCAAGCATGCACCGAAATGACGTTTTAGTTCTTTCTTAACACGAAATGTTCTTCTTGAGAGCTAGAACGTTAATCCAAGCATGAGAACGTGCTTCTAGCCAACCGAGCATGTTTTGGTGCAAATTTAGTCGAATTGTACACAGTGTGCACCGAAATGATGTTCCATGCATTCTTAACACCTAAAGTGGTTCATTTGCGGTAGAACGCTAATCCAAACAAGAGAAAGTGCTGCCTCGTGTCTTTATTGTCAACCGGGTACGTTTTGGTGCCATTAAACCGAAATGAGATTGAGTGTGCACCGAAATGATGTTTTCGTGCGTTTTTAACCAAGAAAATGTGCTTCTTGAGGGGTAGAACACTAATCCAAGCATTAGAAAGTGCTTCCCCATATCTTTCTTGCCAACTGGGCACAATTTGGTGGAAATTGCACAAATTGGACTGAGTTTGCACCGAAAGGATGTTTTCGTTGCTTCTAAACACGAAATGTGCTTCTTTAGGACTAGAATGCTAATCCAAGCATGAGAAGCCGCTTCCCCATGCCTTTTCTGCCAACCGATAACGTTTCCGTGCAACTTTAACCAAATTGTACTGAGTATGCACTGAAATGACGTCTTCGTTCATTCTTAGCACCTAAAGTGGTTCTTTAGGGCTAGCACACTAATCGAGACATTAGAGAGTGGTTAGACCGAGTGTGCACCGAAAAGACATTTTTGTTCTATCTTAACACAAAACATGCTTTTTTAAGGCTAGAACGCTAATCCAAGTAGGAGAAAGTGCATCCCTCTGTCTTTCTTGCCAACCGAGTACGTTTTGTTGCAACGTTAGCCGAATTTGACATATGTGCACTAAAACGACGTATTCGTGCATTCTTAACGCCTAAAGTAGTTCCTTTGCGCTAGAATGCTAACCCAAACATGAGAAAGTGGTTCCCCATGTGTTTCTTGTCATCTGAGCACGCTTTGGTGCAACTTTAGCCAAATTGCACCAAGTGTGCACTGAAATGTCGTATTCGTGCATTCTTAGCATCTAAAGTGGTTCTTGAGGGCTTGAACGCTAATCGAGACATGAGAAAGTACATCCCCATGTCTTTTTTGCCAATTGTTGATTATTTTCTTAGAGCAAAATTATTAAACATTTATTTCAACTCTAAGTTTAACTCGCAAGTGCACAAATGACAAAGTAGCAAAGGGTGCAATGTACGAGGTTGATCCCACAAGTAATGGGTTTAGTACCGATAAACCAACTCAACTTACATATTAAAAGTACAAACACACGCACACAGATAGGGGGGTTTAGATTAGGTAGAAAAACATAAACAGATACACACACACACACTTTTATGGCATTGTTAAGCATCAGAATCCATCCAACTATCAATGAACAGCTAATATGATAACATGCAATTCCAAAAGACTATGAACACAAAGTTTGCCTACCAAAAGCTTTGGCTATTTCCTTTGGGCGTTATACCTTCCTTATGCATATACTAGGAGTCTCTTAAACCTACCCTAGCAAGTTAACTTGCATATTCCTAGACAAGCTAGGCCAACCACCCATGCAAGAGTCATTAGGATCTGTGAAGATGACAAACACATACACCGTATATCCACCGTAATGTACACTACGCCATCTATGAATACTATTATCACAATCAGTTCTTAATTGATTGCTTGTTACTTCTAAAATTGTCATCCTTTTGAGCTTATTCAATTTTATAACAATCACTAGATGGTTCATCTCTAAGGTAATTAGGCTTAAAAGAATCTACAACTAATGTTATTCTAACAGATAATAGGATTTTATGCAAGTACCATCATCATAAATCACAAGAAAACATAATTCAAACATTGATCAATAATAGAGGCTTCATCATCCACTTAACAATGAATAAAAGTAATTAAAACATAAAGCAAAAAATAAAAGAACTAACTTTCATTATATAAAAATAATCCATGAATCCATAATGAAAGAAAGAACAAACTAAACTAATAAACAAAAGAAAAACAAAAGAAGAAGAATAAGAAAAACCCAAGGAGGAGGTAGTGGCTAGGCTTAGGAAAAGCCTAGGAACTTGTGGCTAGGGCTAGGGCAACAAGCTAGGAAGCTTGCGCCCAAGCGCTAAGGCTTCCCTTGTGGCTCCCTCTCTCTCTCTCTCTGAATATGTTTAGAAAGTAAGGTGTGAAAGTTGTTGATGTCAAATAATGAGGAGAGGAGGTCTTTATATAGTGGAGAGGAGGTGGAGAATCCTTAATAGTGTAGGAAAGGGTTTACTTGCACTCCAAGAATGGACCTTGGGCTGTTTTGGGCGAGTAGCCTTTTTTTCTGGTCGCGGAACTACTGTGCTACCTTCACTAAAATGACCATTTCTTAAGGTAGAAGTATCGGAATTGAGTTCCATAAAATTCCCTGCGAAACTAACATCCGTATCTTTCCAACGATATATGGTTTGACATCTAATTCGATTTAAAGAAATACAGGATTGCCGTCAAAATTACTGCTCATATTTCTAGGGTTTTGACTTCCTTGCAAGTTAAGGACTCCTTGAGATCTTTGACTGAGTCTTCCAAGATCTTCCTTCCATACTAGGTTTCCAGCATTGGGAAAGTCTTCTAATGCAGAAAATAGGCGCATGGGCTCTTGAATGTGGACTTGGACTTGGCCCAATCTCTTCTTGGTTGCTTGGCTTCAGGCCCAATCACTTGTAGAAGCTTCTAGAAAATTTGACTTTGACCCCACATTTCCTAATCCGACTAGGAAAACTTATCCAATTAGGATTTCACTTTTGCCATCAAGTCCAACTAGGATTTCCCTTTCCTAGTCCAACTAGGGTTAGGTTTTCCTAGGCCAACTAGGATTTCTCATTTCTAACTGTGGACATTGATAGTTTTCTTGGTCTGGCTAGAATTCCTTGTTTGAGTTGGATTTCCGCTTTTCTAGTTCCATCAGGATTTCTTCAATTTTCCTAGTTTGATCAAGAATTGTCCAATTTTGGCACTTTTGGCTTCTTTATTTATCATTGCTTCATTTTACCTACAAAACACAAAACTAAACCAAAAGACACAAAAACGTCGAATTCTTACCCTCTAAGTAAATGGGTTAGTATCCAAAAATAGTGTAGATTGAGCACTCAACACCAACCGGGAACGTTTTGGTGCAATTTAAATCAAATTGGACTCAGTATGCACCGAAGTAATGTTTTCGTGCATTCTTTAGACCCAAAGTGGTTCTTTAGGGTTAACACGCTAGTATCGAGAGGTGAGAAAGTGCTTCATCAGGTCTTTCTTGCCAACCAAGAAAGTTTTGGTGCAATTTGGGCGAATTTTGATTGAGTATGCACTGAAATGATGTTTTCGTAAAACCTAAACTGTTCCTTTAGGGCTGACACGCAAATTGAGACATGAGAAAGTGCTTCCTCATGTCTTTCTTGCCAACTCGGCATGTTTTGATGCAATTTAGACGAAAGTAGACCGAGCATGCACCGAAATGACGTTTTAGTTATTTTTTAACACGAAATGTTCTTCTTAAGGGCTAGAACGCTAATCCAAGCATGAGAACGTGCTTCTTGCCAATCGAGCACGTTTTGGTACAACTTTAGCCGAATTGTACTGAGTGTGCACCGAAATGACATCTTCGTTCATTCTTATCACCTAAAGTGGTTCTTTAGGGCTAGCACGCTAATTGAGACATTGGAGAGTGCTTGCTCCTCTCTTTCTTGCCAACCGGGCACGTTCTGGTGCAATTTGGACCAAGTTAGACCGAGTATGCACTGAAAAGACATTTTTGTTCTACCCTAACACGTAACGTGCTTCTTGAAGGCTAGAACGCTAATCCAAGCATGAGAAAGTCCATCCCTATGTCTTTCTTGCCAACCAAGCACGTTTTGTTGCAACGTTAGCCGAATTTGACTCAATGTGCACTGAAACGACGTATTCGTGCATTCTTAACGCCTAAAATAGTTCATTTGTGCTAGAACGCTAATCCGAACATGAGAAAGTGGTTCCCCATGTGTTTCTTGTCATCTGAGCACACTTTGGTGCAACTTTAGCCAAATTGGACCAAGTGTGCACCGAAATGACGTATTCATGCATTCTTAGCACCTAAAGAGGTTCTTGAGGGCTTGAACGCTAATCGAGACATGAGAAAGTGCATCCCCATGTCTTTCTTGCCAGCTGGGAACGTTTTGGTGCAACTTCAATCAAATTGGACTCAGTGTGCACCAAAGTGACGTTTTCGTGCATTCTTCAGACCCAAAGTGGTTCTTTAGGATTAGCATGCTAGTATCGAGATGTGAGAAAGTGCTTCCTCATGTCTTTCTTGCCAACCAAGAAAGTTTTGGTGCAATTTGGTTGAATTTGGACTGAGTGTGCACCGAGATGATGTTTTCGTAACACCGAAATTGGTTCTTTAGGGCTGGCTCGCTAATCGAGACATGAGAAAGTGCTTCCTCATGTCTTTCTTGCCAACCAAGTACGTTTTGATGCAATTTAGACGAAAGTAGACCGAGGATGCACTAAAATGACGCTTTAGTTCTTTCTTAACACGAAATGTTCTTCTTGAGGGCTAGAACGTTAATCCAAGCATGACAGCGTGCTTCTTGCCAACCGAGCACGTTTTGGTGTAACTTTAGCCGAATTGTACACGGTGTGCACCAAAATGACGTTCCATGCATTCTTACCACTTATACTGGTTCATTTGCGCTAGAACGCTAATCCAAACAAGAGAAAGTGCTTCGTCGTGTCTTTATTGCCAACTGGGCACTTTTTGGTGCAATTGAACCGAAATTAGATTAAGTATGCATCGAAATGATGTTTTCGTGCGTTCTTAACCGAGAAAATGTGCTTCTTGACGGGTAGAACACTAATCCAAGCATTAGAAAGTACTTCTCCATATCTTTCTCACCAACCGGGCACGATTTGGTGGAAATTGTATGAAATTGGACCGAGTATGCACCGAAATGATATTTTCGATACTTCTAAATACGAAATGTGCTTCTTTAGGACTAGAATGCTAATCCAAGCATGAGAAGCCGCTTCTCCATGTCTTTCCCACCAACCGAGAACGTTTCGATGCAACTTTAACCAAATTGTACTGAGTGTGCACCAAAATGACGTCTTTGTTCATTCTTAACACCTAAAGTGGTTCCTTAGGGCTAGCATGCTAATCGAGACATTGGAGAGTGCTTCCTCGTCTCTTTTTTGCCAACTTGGCACGTTTTGGTGCAATTTGGACCAAGTTAGACCGAGTATGCACCGAAAAGAAATTTTTGTTCTATCCTAACACGAAACATGCTTCTTTAAGGCTAGAACGCTAATCCAAGCATGAGAAAGTGCGTCCCTATGTCTTTCTTGCCAACCGAGCATGTTTTGTTGCAACGTTAACCGAATTTGACTCAATGTGCACTGAAACGATGTAGTCATACATTCTTAATGCCTAAAGTAGTTCATTTGCACTAGAATGTTAATCAAAACAAGAGAAAGTGGTTCCCCATGTGTTTCTTGTGATCCGAGCACGCTTTGGTGCAACTTTAGCCAAATTGGCCCAAGTGTGCACCAAAATGACGTTTTAGTTCTTTCTTAACACGAAATGTTCTTCTTGAGGGCTAGAACGTTAATCCAAGCATGAGAACATGCTTCTTGCCAACTGAGCACGTTTTGGTGCAACTTTAGCCAAATTGTACACGGTTCTAATCATATGAATACTATTATCATAACCGTTGCTTAAGTGGCTGCTTGTTACTTCTAAAATTGTCATCGTTCCGAGCTTATTCAATTTTATAATAATCACTAGATGTCTAGTCTTAAAGACTCTACAACTAGTGCCATTTAATTAGATAATAGGATTTTATGTAAGTACCATCATCATCAATTCCAGAAATCATAATTCAAACATTGAACACAAATAGAGGCTTCATCTCTCACTTAACAATGCATAAAAGTAACTAAGACATGAACATGGAAATAAAATATTTAATTAGATAAACAAACTGCCAATCCATGTTCAGGGTCTTAATTAACACTTAAAAATAATAAAACAACACAGAAAGCATGAAAAAAGAAGAAGGAAACTACAAGGAAGTCACAGCAAGGCAAGGGGCTTGCGGCAAGGCTTAGGGCAGCAGGAGGTGTCACGGCCTCCTTCTCTCTTGCGCTCTCTAGGCTGCACGGCAAACTCCTCCTCTAGACTTGCTTGCGGCACACTTTCTCTCTTTCTCTCTAGAAATATAAAATTCTAACTTTTTGGTGTGAGAGCAGATTTTGCTTCCAAAGAGCATAAGATGGTGTCAAATAATGAGGAGAGGAGGCCTTTATATAGGAGTAAGGAGGTGCTGATTCCTTGGCCTCCAAGGAATTGACTTGCGGTACATATAGGAAAGTAGAATTAGGGTTTCTCCATGTGCGCTTTCGGCAAGGCTAGTCACTTAAGCCCATGTGCTTTTGCTTCCTCCCATGCATGCTGGTGGGCTTCTCCCTTGGTCCATGCGCATGCCACCTTAGGCCCATTCCTTCATGTGATGTTGACTTGAGCCCATTGACTTGATGAAGGTTCTAGAATCCCTTTGACTTTGACCCAAAATTTCTTGGTCCACTAGGAAACTTTGTCCAACTAGGGTTAGGTTTTCCTAGTCCAACTAGGATTAGGTTTTCCTTGTGCAATTAGGATTTCCTTTTTCAGTCCTACTAGGGTTTACCTTTTCTAGTCCCACTAGGATTTGGTTTTCCTAGTTCAACTAGGATTTCTTATTTTTGGCTCTGGACATTGATGGTTTTCCTGGTTTAGCTAGAATTCCTTGTTTGAGTAGGATTTTAGTTTTCCTAGTTTGATTAGGAATTGTCCAATTTTGGTGCTTTTGGCTTCTTTCTTCATAATTGTTTCATTTGACCTACAAAAGACAGAAACATAGTAAAAACACACAAAACGCTAAGTTTTAGTGTTCTAGGTTAGGGAATTAGTATATAAAAACATGCACAAATGCACACTCAACACACCCCCAAACTTAGACTTTGCTAGTCCTCCAGCAAAGAAAATAAAAGAAAGACTCAAGACTAACTCTAAGAACGACTGCTTCCTAACAAATGAATTCATGTATGCAACTAGTATCAATTATCACAAGCAAGGCACATATATCAATCATTCATCAAATTCAAGTTATAGCTACATTGCATACCTTACTTTTCTGTTGTCCTCTATACTATCCTTTGCATAAACCCATGTGTTAGATAAACAGTCAAGATAAGTTAAATACAAGTTAAATTCAACTCCAATCCTCACTAGGCATACTCTCAGCAATAAACACTCAAAATTGGGTTGATTTATGTGCTCTCAGGTAATGTGAGAATAATATATACAAGTTCACATATTGGCATTGAATAAACAAGGCACAAATAGAAGAATGTAATCTCATGAATGAATGCCAATGAACTTGAAATGGAATCACTAGTCACAAGCTTCTCTCCTATTCAATCTCCATACCAAAGGATTACACCATACCTTGGATCATAAGGGACTTTTATGGGTTGAAATGAAGGCTTGGGTTTAGGTATGGTATTGAAATAAAAGGAAAATACAAGGACTAGTACTATGGAATTTGTAACACAGTTAGGGCATACCTTGCTTGTTTACACTTTATAACTTGAATTTTGAACTTTGCGCTCTCTTTTTCACTGGCCTTTTGCTTCTTCTTTTGTTAGCTTGTTCTTTTTCTTCTTTCTTGGCATCGGCATAGTCTTTTGAGCACTTCTTCTTTTCTTTTGCTTCAAGTCATGCATAATCACTTATTTTGCACCGTCTAATTCTTATGTAACCAAAAACCATAGTATAAGGGTAAACGGGATAGGGAGTGTAACTCCCCCAAACTTAGGGTTAAGTACGGGTGTTTGGTGACAAAGAAAAGGCTAATTTAAGGCTCAAAGTTGCTAGCTAGCGGTAAACATAATGTGGTTGGCTTTCGGCTAAAAGGGTAAAGAAACATGGCCTAAGATCATCTCATTGGCACAATGTAATCTCTAAATGCTTCAAATAGAATAAAAGAGAAGTTTTAACAAAAATGATTCAAATTATGTGCATTTCAAGTGTATGACCAAATGAATGAATAATGAGATCAAAAAAATGACTTAAATGACAAGAATAAGATTAGAGTGGCGCGCACACTCAAGAATTGAAGAACAGGCTCAATAGCTCACATAGGTCATATATAAGTCTACTCTAACATGTATAAAGCACACTTGACATGCATATCACTACACAAGTTCATGGAAAGGAAATATAGATCACATGGAGTTGTAAAATAAACATGTAACATCAAGTGAACAAGGTGTATAGTGATAACTTGTGCAAGGCTAACAATGCAAGTCTACAAGCCATACAATCATGTCAAGTGTTAGGAAACTTTAAAGACACATGTTGCAAGAACCCTAGAGAGTTAAATCCAAATTGAAGTTGAATCAACACTCAAGGAGTTGCATTTTAATTTAGTACCCAAAAGAGCAACCCCAATGCTATTAGGATCGATTCTTAGAGTCTTTAGACTCTCAAAACAAAATATATATATATATATATATATATATTTTTTACTAGGATCGCCTAGAGGATCAATCCCACGTAATGGAGGATTGGTCTTCCAGAGACCAACACAAAAACGACCACCAGAGGATCAATCCCACACTGGGGAGGATCGGTCCTCCAGAGACAAAATGCAAGCAAAATTTTTTTTTCTTTTTCAAAAGCTCCCTTCTAAAACAGCTTGCCTATTCCCCCCAAACTTAAATGATACATTGCCGTCAATGTATAAGAGATAAACTACATGCATGCTCATGAAAGTAAGGAAAGTAAGCAAACCCTCAAAAAGGAAGTCTCACACACAAACAACAAATAAAAACTAAAAGCAACTAGAAGTGTCTCAAATGAAGCAAGAATGAAATAAAAAGTGTTTACGAGCTCAAATGGAAGTGTTGCGCGCGGCTGGTCCTTCCTTGTGCTCCCATCTTCCCAAAACATGGGTTGCCTTCCAAAAGCGCTTGCTTTTCCGTCTTCAGCCAGACGTTGCTATGTCTCCTCACTTGCAGCTTCTCTTGCTCCTTCTAGATCCCATGGTGCTACTCTCGGCCTCATCATGCTCTTGATACATTGTGAATCCTCTTGGCTCCATCAATTCTTCCCTATTTTCAGCGCCTTCATCGTCTTGTGGTAGGTCTTCAGTTACTTGGAATGATTCACTAATCCCCATATGGGTGAAGCTCATCATCATGGTCTTTGTTCTAAACTCCATCCCCACAGTGCACAAAAATGGCCTCCCAAGAATAAGAGTGGAGTGATCAGCCAATCTTGGCACATCAAGAACTATGAAATCGACTGGAACAAGGAGTCCCTTGCAATTCACAAGCACATCCACAAGCTTCCCCACGGGCTTAGAAGTAGTGGAGTTTCCAAAACCAATATGGTACTCATATTCTTGCAAGTCAGTTTGTTCGAATCCAAGGTTGTTGAAAATACGCAAAGGCATGATGTTAATTGCGAACCCATTGTCAAGTAGCACTTTCTCAAACACACAATCACCCACAATGCATGATATGATCAGCAGCCCAGGATCCCTCTTCTTTTTTAGAAATTGCTCAAATAAGTACCCCTTCATTTGATCTAAAACTTCAGCCTCTTCATTCTTAACTTTGTCTTCAATTGCTCTCAGCTCCCCAAATGTGCATGGGAACCTTGTAACGAGCTCGGGCTGAGATTCCTCACTTGGTTCTTCTTCATACATGGAAGGGTCCTCTTCTTCCTCGTCATCAAAAATAATGATCACTTCATGAACCTTCTTCTTCCCTACTCTCCTTGCACGGAGCACCTTCTTGGTTTGCATCCAAACCACAATTACATTTTCAGTCTTTGGGTTGAAAACAGCTTGGCAAGGTAACTTCCCATGCTCTCTTTGTCCTACAATGTTTGCAATCTGCCCAATTTGCACCTCTAGACTCGCAATGGCTTTAGAATTAGCTTGAATTTTCTGTTCAGTTCTTTGCATGAATGTGTTGGTGCTTTGAGCAAGTGAGGTGTTGTGCAATCTTGCTCTCCAAGCTAGTCTTTTCGGCATTAGGATGGACATATGGCTGCACAAGTGCGCTTCTACTAGCTTGCTGCCCATTGTTGCTACTCCACCTCATGTTAGGATGATTCCTCCACCCAGGATAGTAAATGTTTGGAAATGGCTCCTCTTGGCTTCTTTGGAAGTTAAAACATTGAATTTTGACATGGGTGCGGCTGGAGAAAAAAGATTGCTGAAATTGAATGAGATGGAAGAATTTTGAAACGATGCTTATGAGAATGCAAAAATTTACAAAGAAAGGACCAAGCAGTGGCATGACAAGAACATTCTGCGGAAAGAGTTTTATGTAGGACAAAAGGTTTTACTCTACAATTCAAGGTTGAAACTCTTTCTTGGAAAACTTCGCTCTAGGTGGTATGGACCATTCCTTGTGTTGCAAGTCTCTCCTTACGGAGCAGTAGAAATTCAAAATCTGGAGACAGGTGCTGCATTCAAAGTCAATGGCCAATGCTTGAAGCCTTATGTGGAAGTTAACTTCGATGCTATGAAGTCTACACTTCCCCTCACTGAACCAGCTTGATCCATTCCAAAGTCTAGCTGTCAACTCTAAACCAAGCGCTTCTTGTGAGGCAACCCAAGCATTTTTGAACCCTTTTTAGTTCCTTTTTTGCATTTTTAGTTCTTTTTTATAGTGCTTATCCTCGTTTCGTTTGGCTAGGTGCAGCATATATTAACCTTCAAGTGTGTGGGAGTTCAACATTTTGTTATCAGTGTATGATCCATTCCTAATATCGCTTATTTGACCACACATAAACTAGGGAAGTCCTACCCTTTTTCTTCCCTTTGTTTTGGTTTCTCTTTGTTTTCTTTGTTTTAAACATTGTGGACAATGTTTGCTTAAGTTTGGGGTGAATCATTTTAGAAAATAAAAATTTTTTTTTTATTTTAGTTTTTTTTTTTTTTGGAGGTTTCAAAACCTGTAAGGTTTCTTTTCTGCATTAAACTGTACTAATTCTTACATGTTCTAAGCATTTTGCCAAAGAGATTTTGCTGTTTTCGGTGTCTTGTTTTTGGTTAGTTGTTCCCACATTCAATATAGTTTGTTGGAATTGATAAGTATTGTGTGTATTCTCTACTTGTTTCTTTGGCTAATTATACTTTACATGGTCATTCTTTAATCTATTTTGAGTGCATAGCCGTGGTTTTGCAATTGTGTTGCTTACTTAGAGAGTTATTTGTGGATTACATGATCATTAAGATCTCAACGAACAATAGAACTTGCTTCAGTATCTCTCAAGGTGAAATCCTAAACGATGCAACATTAAAGAAATGATTTAGGCCATCTTTGGGTCTTTCGTGCCTTTCTAGCCAACCCTTTACGTTGTTTATCCCTAGTTAGCCCCTTGAGCTGTTTGAAGTAAGCCTTTTTCTTTCTTAAACCTCATTATCCCTACCCATTTAGCCTTAAACACTCTTCTTACCTTTTTCTAGAGAACTAGGGAAGCATAAAACTATTTGGAGATTTTCAAAGACTGCAAGGAACAAAAAGAATTTAGATATTTTGAAAAGTAGAGGAAAGCGAATGTAAAGTGCCATAGCCCAAGTGTTTCAAAGTTATAAGTTTGGGGGTTTTGGTGACTAATCAAAAGAGTAAAAGTGCCATAAAATTAGGCCAGCAAAAAAAAAAAAAAATTCATCAAAAGTTTCAAAGTTTCAAGCCTTGCATGTTTTCCAAGTTTCTGCAATCTCTACTCTTCAAGGTTGTGTTTCGTTAATAGTTCTCTAGACTTTTTGAATTCTTACCCTTCCATTTGTTTAACCAATTACCCTAACCTAACGCTACAACACTATAACAAAAAAGTAAATAGACAACGGTGGAAAACTGTTGTCTATAACAGCAAAATTCCATTAACTAAGAGTGTGTCGACTATAGTGTTATCAGACAACGGTTATAAACTGTTGTATTATTGACTTTCTACAACATTTGTTTTTTAAAAACGTTGTGTATACCTACCCGAAATCCTTATATTTGGACTAAAATTGATGTCTTGAGGAAGACCACACAACGAATCTATATTAAAAACTATTGTTATAATAATTTTAAACAACAGTTATGAACTAAAAACGTTGTTTATAGTTATGTTAAACAACGTTCTTTGGCAGTTATGGTGTTAGCAGTAATGTAAAACAACAGTTACTGTTAAAAATGTTGTGCTAATTTCTTATACATATCATTTATGGTTTGAAAAAGTTGTTATAATTTGTGTTGTACAATAGGTTTAGTCCAAAAACCGTTGTGTTATTGTGATATAAACATGATTTATAGTTTAAAAACTCATGTTATACTATAATTTAGACAATGGTATTTTGATAAAAATGTTGTTCTAATTCTTTTACACATCGGTTTTTTATATAGATTCGTTATTATTCTTTTACTAGTACAACAGTATTTGATAAAACATGTTGTTTGATTATAAGTTTCCACTAAAAATGTCATTTTAATAACATCATTTTAGAATCTAAAACTGTTGTCTAGGCATTAATTACACCCTGTTTTATTTTTGAAGACCATTATCTGTTTGATTCACAATTATCCTGTTTTACAAAATAGGGTAGCTAATTTAATGGCTAGAAAGACCTGCATATACATTCCACATATATCCTACTTGAAGCCAAGTAAAAATCCACAAATATCCAACTCAAAACCAATAAATTCATTAAATTGGAAATGGCTTTTACAAAATCAAACCCATAGCCATACATTGTCAATTAACAACCCAAAAAAAAGTAATTGTAGCTAGCTATACATGAAA
>QANT01002687.1:0-34933 GCA_003254885.1 Purshia tridentata
GCAGTGTGGACATTCTCTCTTTTTTTTTTTGGGTAAAAAAAGAGGGCTACAAGCCCAAAAAACCACAAAGACTAACCACAAATAGATTTGGGTTTAGTTAAACCATTACAGTCAACTTCAAATAAGCTAATAACAAAAGGGAGAGGAGACAAGAACAACTCAAAGTCTAAATTTCTAGAATAACCAACCCTGCAAGACCATCTGTCAAAGCATTTTGCATATATATAATTATATGTTTCTAGTAGAAAATTAGATTCTTAAATTCATTGTGTGAAAATTAACAATAGAGAAATCGCAAATCAAAAAAATTATGGTTTTAAATTGTAAACGTAATAAGAAATTTATCCCCAAAAAATGGATCAGGTTGTTCAAAAATTAGACCCATGTAGTAAAAAAGAAGGTAAAAGCGCTACTTTTATTTTTTTGATAATAAAAAGCACGATTTTTTAGCAATTTCTAGTAAAATTAATGTACAACACTAGTGCCGCCAAAGAAATATAAAAGAAATAAAAACATTATTATTATTTTTGTTATATTAGAGAGAATTGAACCCTAGATCTAGCTTAATCTTAATCCTTATCTCACTCATCCTCACCACTTAGTTATTTATTTCTAAAAATCATTCAATTGAGCAAAAAGGTATTTTAATAAAAAAAGCAATCCACATTTGTGAAAGGGTGATGAATCGAGCAAACAGTGAAGCATATTAAAAATAAAAAACTTTTATTTCTAATACATACTCTGTCCATGCATGTACTCTATACATGCACGTACTCTATCTAGGGAAAAGGAAAATTAAAGAGCAAACCACTCTCACATATTCCATACACTTTTAGTTTTCTTTCTCACGTATTTTTCTCAAAAGGGATTAATTGGGTTTTTTTTTTGGGTCGAAAATGTCCAAAGAGTTCAGCGCAAGGAGATCATCAGGCAAAAGGAGACCGGCCATCAGACACAAGAGATCAACAAAGAGATGATCTGCAGGGAGGGAAGCATTTAGTGTATATTTTCAGGGATGAAGAGCTGACTCGGTTTGGGAAATAGATGGGCTGGAGCAACAAGATTACTATATTGAAATCCTATGTGGCTGCACAAGCAAGAGACAGGATAATGAAGCTACATGACCAATTTTTCGAAGACCAAATTAGAATCATCCATGAATTAATATGATTTGACTGTAAACAACTTATATCATAAACTGGATATATACTTTAAGCATACATGAATAAGAACACAAAACCTTCTCGACATACTCAAGCTTGGCTTACCATTGGATGAAGAAGACATAGTAGATGTTTAGCCTAGTCTTCTACTCTCTCTACAACTATAGTGCAATTAATTCTATGGTACTCAGTATTCTGCAATGTGTATGAGAGTAGGGACTAGCTCTATTTATAAGGGATGATGTCACAAATCCTTCCCATGGATTTACTGTTGAGCTCAAAGACCGTTCCCTTAATGTTAGAGTCCTAGTTCATGTCTAGGTAAAACTTCGAATTCACAACTTCTATAAGTCCCTTAATCCTTAAAACATGATAGCATGGTTGTCAATTAGGATGTATCCGGATAGACCATGGTGAGCTCAATTCATTTCTTCTTAATTAAGGCATGATGAGTTGTTATTTCTTAAGTAAACTAGATTTGTCCGTAAGAAGTTCTTACATTCTCCCACTTGGACAATCCTAGTTTACACAATAAGAACATCACAAATTGAACAAAAGACCCTTAGTTATCACATGAGCTACACTTAGCCAAAACTTACTTCAAGACTTAATGGGTCAGTTTTTAACTATCAACCTAGAACTGCAGAAAAATATATGCTTCACCAACATAAGCACTCTGCAATTACTAAGGCTGAAATCAAAACCATAAAGACATGAGATATATAAAAACCAAATATATACTTATTCCACCTCCGTTGTATTCCTAAATTACCCCCCATCTCTTTTCCTTCCTCTTCATCATACCCTTTTCCCACACCCTAATCCTAACCTTGAAAAAGGAAAACAAAAGAAATCTATCAGCACTATATCTCTATCGTTAGCCCAATATTGCACTTTGTTGATTTATTTATATTCATGAATTCCTATTTTAGAAATTTTGATTGGGCATAGCTTCAACTTCCTATATTAGAAATATTTTACGTACTTGAATCTTATTCTAGGCCTTATTTGGTGCATATGATAGTATTGAATAGGATAAATGACTAAATTCATATGTATTCAAGAAAAAAATTTCTAACTTAAAGTTATAACATGTCTTAAAATGAACTAATCATAGGAAAAACTTATTACTTCCAATCTCACCAAAATAGGAAGATTAAATAATCCATCTTCTACTCATCTTCTTCACATCTTCTTCCTTCAACTTAGAATACATCATTCATGTTTTTTTATGAATACTTATGTATTTAACTATTTATCATATCCAATACTATCCTATGTACCAAATGAAGCCTGAGGATTCTATTGATGTACAAGCCCTACTCATGAGTTGCCATCAAAGAGAGACTATCATGGCTGTAGCCATGGCAACCTTGGAGTTTATTTTCTTTATTTTTCTTTTTTTCAATTTAAATGTGTATGTTTGTAGTTTTATAAAAAGTACAATCATAAATAAACTTTCTTAAAAAAAGGAAGGAAAGTAGAATTATTGGTGGGTGAGAGTAGTACGTACAGCTACTTAAACAAATCGATCCACATTTGTAAAATGGGTGATGAATCAAGAGATAAATGGTGCGTATACAAAACCGTTTCTGATAGGTACTTCGTCCGTGCACGTATACCTCTATGCATGCATTTTTAGTTTTCTTAATTTTCAAAAACTTTCTTTAAATTTTTTAAATTTGTGTGAACTTAAATCTTTATTCATTTATTTTCTAAGATTTAATATATGACCACGCAATTTTAATACAGATTATGAGAATATATATTAGGTACTGATTTTCATTTTATTCTTTTAGAGTTTTACTAATTACTTTTATAAAGATATCCGAGTTTTACATCTAGGAACCATAACTTTCATTGAGGATTAATTTTATGTAATATATATTGTTGAGATTAAATCACTATAAGCAATTTAACCCTTTACCTGCACGGATCTTGTTCTTGATGGATTTCAATGAAACTTGCAAAGAAAGTAAATAGCGAATAAATAAAGGAAACAACACACCAAATTAACGTGGTTCGGCAATTACCTACGTCCACGGCGAGTACCCAATAAATTTTACTAACTTTAAGAAGAAATTACAATGATCACAAGAATTCTCTCACTCTTTAGGTCTTAATCTATCTCTCACACTTGAGTTTTTGCCTTTCTTCAAAACTTATGAAGACTTGAGAAACTCACCTCTCATTGATGTTAATCTTAGGGTTTTCTGAGTCTAAAGAACCTATTTATACCTTATAGGCTTTTTGAATATAATTAGAGATAAACAAGGAATCATAAAACCTTCAAAAACTAGGAGAAACTTGGAATATCCAACGTGTGGGACCCGTCCTCCTAGGTAGAGGACCGATCCTCCAGCAGCTTGACTCTTCAGAAACCTCAAAACGCCTGTGTATAACCGGTCCTCAAGCCATGGGACCTCTTTGACCTTTTTTCTCCTTAATCGACGCTCCACCTTACTATGAACCTCTTCCAAACTTCTTAACTTCATTCAAACGTCTAAAGACACTTTCAAGGACTCCCAACCCTTCTTTCAAGCGAGCCAAAAAACACAACATATATTTCATTTTAGAATAAATAAAATAATAACCAAGAACAGAAAAAAAATATATATATATTTTTCTATATAATTTATTTTCTTATTTTTCATTATTAATGGTATTTATAAATAGCAATTCACATTTAAGACTCTTTTTTTTTTTTGTTATATTAGAGGGAATGTGACTCTCAAGTCTCAACCTATAATAATATTTATCTATTACCCTACCTACCTCCAACCTACTCCCAATACACAATTTTAAGACACTTGCCATACAATAAGCAGCAGAACAAGAAACGTTTCTACACATTCCAATTCAATCAATACAAGGGGGAAGAATACTGAATTTATCCAAAACCAAACAGCTAGTAGAAGCCCATTGTTTTTCAAACCCTTCATGTATTCTGGAACCCTCCATCCTATCTATAAATTGACCCAAGATAGAGTTGGTTTGTGCACCAACGAAATCTATATTAGTGTATTTTGGGGTTAAGCTTCTATTAAGGAGATAGAACATATGATAATTGGCGGATTTAAGGGTTTGTTTTGGGATAGCTGCAAGCCAAGATGAAAATGAAGACGATGTTGTTAAATTAAGGACCTAAAGGTCATTAATTAAACAATAGATCGGATCAATGATTTACCAGAAAAGTCTCATTTTTATTGGTATGTTGGTGAATTCCGATTTACCATTATTTTTTTATCTTTTATATTTTGGTCGCTCCATCTATATTTAGTCTCTCTAACATGTTGAGATTAATTCTATAGTCAATTCTAGTATATATTGATTGGTTGTATGTTGTTGTCCTCCAAGTACCCAAAACAACTCCTAGAGGGAAAGACGAGATCATGGCTGATAAAGTTGGTTATAGAAAAGTTGTCTCCCTAGTTGAAGCTTCCCATGGCCTACTAATTATACGAAACTGTTAAGATTGTTCTGTCCATATGTTCTTCTCTATAGTGGAGAAATTTAACCAAGACCCGATATAGAGAATAGAAAACTATATTAAACAATCGTCTCAACCTATTTACAAGTAACGAGAATTAAATTATGATCAATTAATATGTTCCAACATTAATTGAAGTTTATTAAGATTTTTTTTTTTGGAAATCATTTTATATATACAAGACACATATACTATAAGATTTGATCGAAAAAAGCATACATCTGAGGTGTATTGGCCGAATTTCTAGTTTAGATATTATGAGTATAAGAGATTAGGCATTGTATTTGTGAATTTGGTGGTATTTATGTTTGTTGTCTATGTGTAAGACTTTTGTGTCTTAAAGCCATAAGGTTTTGGTCTTCTAATCACATTAGGATTAAAGGCTATAGTGTTTGATTAGGAACTCACATCAATTGATCATTTAGTCCTTGCATGCTATAAGGTTTCGGTAGCAAAGGACTTAATAAGTTTTTCCTTACCTTGTGGACTTAGGATTACCTATTGATATTGCAAAAGATCACTCAAGTGATTCTTGATGGGAATGACACTTGAAGTGATGCATTATAAATAGAGGTCCCTCTTCTAACGATCAATACACACTCATTAAGGCATTCAACCCCATCTGGAATAAGACATTAAGGGATCGTTTTGAGGAGAAGAGCTCTATAGCAGGGTATCCACTTTCTGGTGCTGCACTTTTGGTTTCAGGTCAATTTCAATGGCACTCCCAGGTTTGTGTTTTAGTTCATGTGCATTAATATGGCATAACATGTGGTATCAGAGCCTAAGTTACATGTTCTAAAATCTCATTGACTTAATTTGCTATTCACATACTGCTTGCGACTTTGGTTATCTGTCATTGACTACTTGATTAATCAATCTTGCATTATAAGTATGTTCTTGAACTACAAATATAGCATGCGTGCCAGGTTTTAGTTTATTTAATTACTCATGCTTGTGGGCTGGAATTATATATATATATATATGTATATATGTGCAAACTTTGTATATCTTAGAAATTCTTAT
The DNA here is from genome assembly GCA_003254885.1 of Purshia tridentata. Classification (NCBI taxonomy): domain Eukaryota; kingdom Viridiplantae; phylum Streptophyta; class Magnoliopsida; order Rosales; family Rosaceae; genus Purshia; species Purshia tridentata. The sequence continues at coordinate 5,680 of QANT01002687.1, forward strand.
AAACTACTGTTGAAGTATGATCTCAGCATCAAGATTAACTAGATCATATTTGGAAGTTCTACTTTGATCACAGTCTGCATAATTCTTGAATTGAGAGAGTAAGCCACAGCAACTCAATTGATTCAAGAATTTTGTATTCAAAGTTACTGATCAAAAATGCATTATAAATAAAATCAAGATGAACAACTTTCTAGTATGATCTCAGCATCAAGATTAACTAGATCATATCTGGAAGTTCTACTTCGATCACAGTCTGCATAATTCTTGAATTGAGAGAGTAAGCCACAGCAACTCAATTGATTCAAGAATTTTGTATTCAAAGTTATTGATCAAAACTGCATTATAAATAAAATCAAGATGAACAACTTTCTGTCCACAGATGTGAGTTGTTCAAATTGAAATTATTCATGATGGGAAAACATATAATATGAATATGTATGAGTTAGTAAAGGTTTTTCTTCCGTCCACAGATGAAGACATTTTCTTTATTCAAGAAACTCATGTATATTGATATTATAGTGTTTCAAGCATGTTTGATTCTTAACCCACAGGTAAGAATTAATAATGTCATATCTTTAAAGTTTTCCATGGGGACTGTGTTAATTATGAATGTCTTTTGAATCTGCCAGTCAACACAGCGATGAGCTATAACACCATTGAAACTCTAACTGGCTCAAACTATAAGAAGTGGAAGCAAGACCTTGAAATATCACTAGGACTGTTGGATTTCGATATGGCAATTAGGGAAAATGCACCAGAAATACCTGAAGCAGATGCAGCAGCAGATGTCAAGGCTTATTATGCTAAGTGTGAGAAGGCCAACAGGATGGCCATTCTAATCATGCTGAGATCAATGTCACCATCTGTTAGAGGAGGCATTCCACCTTCAAACAATGCTAAGGAATTTTTGGAATCCATTGCAATGAAATTCAGGGAATCACAAAAGGCTGAGATAGGTTTTCTGATGAATCAGCTCACTGATATGCAGTATGATGGACAAGGTTGTGTGCGGACTCACATTCTCAATGTAATTGATGTTGGGACAAAGCTGAGAACTTTAAATGTGAGTGTGGATGATAACATGCTGGTTCATTTTGCTCTTAATTCTCTTCCTGCTGATTTCAAACAGTTGAAAAGCACTTATATAGCACAAAAGGAAATCTGGACCTTAGACGAATTGATTACCATATGTGTGCAAGAAAAGCACAACATCAAGAGAGAAAAGACCCAGAACCATGTCAATCTTTTTCAAGCCAATCCTAGAGAAAACCAAAACACTCAACCTGCTGCTAAGACCAACCTTGCAGGAAAAGCTGGAAATAAAAACAACTCTAAGCTGGGTCAGACTAAGTGTTTCTTTTGCAAGAAATCAGGACATATGAAGAAGGATTGTAGGAGGTACAAGCGTTGGCTAGAAAAGAAGAAAGCTAAAGGTAATGTTATGGTTTGTTTTGAGTCTAATTCAATAGAAGTTTCTACTGATTCTTGGTGGATTCATAGTGGTGCAACAATTCATGTCACTAATTCTTTGCAGGGGTTCATAACCAAGAGACCACCAAACAAGGATGAGGTGAAAGTGTTCGTAGGCAATGGAGAAAGGCTCAAGGTGGACTTCATTGGCTTAGTTAGGATTGAATTAGAATCAGGCTTTATTTTGGATTTAGTTGATGCAGTATATGTACCTTCCATTAGAAGGAATTTAGTTTCGGTTAGTAGGCTTGTTAGATCAAATTACAATTTTGAATTTGATCAATTTGGATTTAATATTTTCAGAAATAAAGTGTTGGTTGGAAATGGTTTTTGTGTTGATAACTTGTTTCGATTAAACTGCAAGCAGACTTGTTCAACTATTTATTCAGTTGGCAGCAAATTGAACTAAAATAAAATGGTATCTTCAAAGATTTGGCATAAGAATTGGATTTAGTTGATGCAGTATATGTACCTTCCATCAGAAGGAATTTAGTTTCGGTTAGTAGGCTTGTTAGATCAAATTACAATTTTGAATTTGATCATTTTGGATTCAATATTTTCAGAAATAAAGTGTTGGTTGGAAATGGTTTTTGTGTTGATAACTTGTTTCGATTAAACTGCAAGCAGACTTGTTCAACTATCTATTCAGTTAGCAGCAAATTGAACTCAAATAAAAGGGTATCTTCAAAGATTTGGCATAAGAGGTTAGCACACATCTCGAAAGAAAGAATGAACACCCTTTGCAAAGAATTAGTGTTGCCACCACTTGATTTAAATGACATGGAAGACATATGCATTGAATGTGTAAAAGGAAAACTGACAAATGCAAGAAAGAAAGGTGCAGTTAGAAGCCAAAATCTGTTGGAATTAATACATACAGACATATGTGGACCTTTTCCTAACGAAACACATGATGGATTCAAGTATTTTATAACATTTACAGATGATCACTCACGTTTTGGCTTTGTATACTTAATAGCTGAAAAATCCAATGCACTTGACATGTTCAAAATTTTCAAAGCTGAAGTTGAAAATCAGTTAAATCTTAAAATCAAAGTTGTAAGGTCTGATAGGGGAGGGGAGTTCTATGGCAGATTTAATGAAGCAGGAAGAAATCCAGGCCCTTTTGCAAAATTCTTGCAGCAAGAGGGCATTGTGGCTCAATACACAAACCCAGGTACCCCTCAACAGAATGGAGTGGCAGAAAGGAGAAATAGGACCTTAAAAGACATGGTAAGAAGTATGATGTGCTGTTCTAACCTTCCTATTTTTCTTTGGGGAGAAGCATTGAAAGCTGCTAATTACATTTTAAATAGAGTGCCAACTAAGAGTATAAATCAGATCCCTTTTGAGATTTGGAACAAAAGAAAGCCGAGCTTAAATCACTTGAGGGTTTGGGGCTGCAAAGCAGAAGCTAAACTGTACAATCCCATGGAAAAGAAGTTGGACCCAAAAACCACAAGCTGTTTCTTCATAGGCTACCCAGATAGAACAAAAGGGTACAGGTTTTACTGCCCCAATAACACCACCAGGTTTGTGGAAACTCAAAGGGCTATATTCATAGAAGATGAAGGTGTAAGAACTGACCAAGAAGGTTTTATTTTTGACGAGCTGCTAGATAACAGTGAGAATCAATTAGAGATGACTGAAAGTGACAGGTTCTTAGTCTTACCTCATGGCTTTTTAAATAGTGAGGAACCTATAGAAGATGGTAACAATTCCCCACCTCCTGAACAAATTCGTGAGCAACCATTAGTAAACCATCCCAATCCACCAAACCAGAACAATAACTTGGAATTAAGAAGGTCACAAAGAGAAAGAAGATCAGCTTTGCCTAATGACTACCTAGTCTATCTGCAGGAATCCGAGCATGACATCAACAATATAGATGATCCAACAACGTTTAGGCAAGCCATGTTTAGTGATCAAAATGGTAAATGGTTGGCTGCTATGAAATCAGAATTAGAATCAATGAAAAAGAATGAGGTTTGGAAGTTGGTAGAGCTGCCTCTAGGATGTAAACCTGTAGGTTGCAAGTGGATTTTTAAGACCAAGAAAAATTCCAAAGGCCTTATTGACAGGTACAAGGCAAGGTTAGTTGCCAAGGGTTTCACACAGCAAGAAGGGGTAGACTACAATGAGACATTCTCACCAGTGTCCACAAAAGATTCTTTTCGAGTTATAATGGCACTAGTGGCACATTTTGACCTATCACTTCATCAAATGGATGTGAAAACTGCATTCTTGAATGGAAACCTTGATGAAGATATATACATGCAGCAACCAGAAGGTTTCATTCAAGAAGGGGAGAAACATTTGGTTTGCAAGCTGGACAAATCCATTTATGGATTGAAACAGGCATCTAGACAATGGTATCTGAAATTTGATGAAGTGGTGAGGTCACATGGCTTTATAGAAAATCCAGTGGATGAATGCATCTATCTAAAAGTCTGTGGGAGAAATTTTATAATTTTGATTCTGTATGTAGACGACATTCTCTTAGCTAGCAGCAACTTAACTTTTCTGCATGACACCAAAATGTTCTTGTCAAAGAGTTTTGAGATGACTGATTTGGGAGAAGCTTCATATGTATTAGGTATTGAAATACACAGGGATAGAAAGAGAGGTTTGCTCGGATTATCACAAAAGGGTTACATTGAAAAGGTGCTTAAAAGATTTAACATGGAGACTTGTGCAGGGGGTGAAGTGCCTATTTCAAAAGGAGACAAATTTAGCAAATTACAGGCACCTAAAACAACTCAAGAAAAGCAAGAGATGACTGACAAGCCTTATGCTTCATTAGTAGGTAGTCTTATGTATGCTCAGGTATGCACCAGACCTGACATCTCTTTCCCAATAAGTGTCTTAGGGAGGTTTCAATCTAACCCAGGTCAAGCACATTGGGTGGCTGGCAAAAAGGTAATGAGATATTTGCAAAGAACCAAAGACTACAAACTAGTGTATAAGAGAAGTGAAAATCTGGAATTGGTAGGATACGCTGATGCTGATTTTGCAGGATGTGTGGACTCACTAAAATCAACCTCAAGTTTTGTGTTCTTATTTGGAGGTGGTGCTGTTTCCTGGAAGAGTGTAAAACAATCTCTTATTGCTGCATCCACTATGCAGGCAGAATTTATTGCCTGTTATGAAGCCACTCCACAAGCAATTTGGCTAAAGAATTTTATTTCAAGCCTACAGGTGGTGAACTCAATTGAGAAACCTATACAGTTATGGAATGACAATAGTGCAGCAGTATTTTTTACTAAAAGCAATAAGAGGTCTTCAGGAACTAAGCACTTGGACATTAAATACTTGTTAGTAAGAGAGAAAGTGAAGCAGGGACATACCAGACTTGAGCACATCAACACCGGCTCCATGATTGCTGATCCACTAAATAAAGGGCTTCCAAATGTGGTTTTTCACAGGCATGTAAAAAGCATGGGGCTACTAGCAAGTTTTGATGATGCCTCAGATTAGTGGGAGTTGTGTTTTAGTTCTATTTTACTAATAGATTATTGTTTTGGGTCTTGACTGACATTTTGAGTTTTTTCAATGAATGTTGGTGATTTCATTCAGTATTTTGTTTATTTTGAGGCTATTAAAATTTTCCAATATTGACATTCTATTCTTTCGATAAATGTATATAGCAGCATGACATTATGCAGTATAGCTAGCAAATAAAGTGACTGCATAAAACATGAATACATGAAAGTGTCTGCCCTGTGGCAGATCGAGATCTTGGTAATCTCTAAAGGGGACTTAGAAAGGGTTATGAAATTCTGTAATCCTAGTCTTGACGGATGCCTCATGTGGGTTTAAAAAATGGATATGTGTGGTTATAAAGACCTTGAGTGACTATCATTCAATGTGTCTTGATAATTCAATACCATTTTTATTTCTGACAGTGGCTTGATTTAAGGAATTAAGTTACGTTGAGTTGAGTTTCAATATGGCCATTACAGTAATCAACATTAGGCCTTAGTGATTATTTGACCAAGTGGGAGAATGTAAGACTTTTGTGTCTTAAAGCCATAAAGTTTTTGGTCTTCTAATCACATTAGGATTAAAGGCTGTAGTGTTTGATTAGGAACTCACATCAATTGATTATTTAGTCCTTGCACGCTATAAGGTTTCGGTAGCAGAGGACTTAATAAGTTTTTCCTTACCTTGTGGACTTAGGATTACCTATTGATATTGCAAANTTAAATTATTTAATATATTTAATTATATATTTTTTATATAAGCATTTTAAAAGACTAATATATCTTCATTTAAAATTCTATAAAACATAAATCAATCACAAAAGAAAAAAGATTTTAAAAAGATTTCATGACAAAATTATAAACCTCCAAACGCTTTCTTAAAAAAAAAAATTCCCCAATTTTAGAGAAAAAAAACACTCAATCTAATTATTTAGTTTAGGATTTAAGTTCAATTCGATATCCTACAAGTATACAGAGTGGATGTAATATAGTATATAAAAAAAAATTGTCGTACATACGAGATTTTTTTAATCTAACTAAAGAAATTAAATTCCTTATTTAGATATAACAAAAATAAACAATAAACACGACTTGAACTTAAAAATTTTTTTGAACATTACTAGACATTCGCTTTGTTTACTGATATTGAACACTTATGGACATTTAATTAGAGTAAGGCCTATAATGTGAGACTTATCAATCAACAGCTTGTGACTGATTATATTTAGGAAATTTATTTAATAGAATACTCATCTCATTGTATGCAAATGTATTTTGAAATGCATATAACATATAACATATAACTTTGCTAATTTGCGCACAAACTAGTTTCTTGACCTATATGTACTCAAATAGCCTTAACTTTTCCTAGAAAAATGTAAATCATGATCCATAAAATTCTGCAAGAAGTTGACATCCGTATTTTTTCAGCGATATAAGGCTTATCATCCCGTTTGCTCCGAGGAGGTGCAGTTTAATCCGAGAAGAAGGCTAATCTGCCCAGAAATTCCTAACTCTGAAAATATCAAAGTATTCCTTTTTTATTTGTTTTCTTTTCTTTGCTCTTCAACCTATAAAAACATATAAAACTAAGTTAAACTAAACTAGTTTTACTTAAAAACGCAACAGGAATTCAAGAACAAGAGTATAAAATATATAAAATAATGGTCAGATCAGATTCTAACAAAAGTGGGGGGTGGGTGGGTTTGTTAAAAAATTTGCTATGGGTTTAATTTACTATGTAGAGCTAAAGGATGAGTGAAGCTCCTAAAAGATTTTAAGATAAGTTGCTTTATATAGCAATTAGACATGAGTGATTATTGATTTTTAATGACTTTTATTGTTTATGGTTTTCCTCTTTCATTAAGAAATTCATTGCTTTTGTAATTTGTTTATCTTTTTTATTTTACATTTTAAGGATTTGTTTTTTACAAGAATATATACAACATATACACTAGCCTTTCATATTAAAAGTATACAGAAATATATTTGGGTAAAACCAGAGAGCTCAAACAGTACTTGTGGAAACGCTATAATTGCAAAAACAAAAACAAAAGAATAATATGTGTATTATTTAATTAAGTATAAATTAATTAGGATCATTTAATTTGGCTTGGATAAGATGGTCTTTCACTAAATATGATATTGATTTTATATTAAAAATAGATGGTGATGTGTATAATCATAAAAATAATAAAAGAATAATGTGTAGTATTTTATTTTACCACATAGGATTATGGCACAAAATACTTGTGCCATAGTGTGGCACAAAATCTTTTCCCTTACAAATATAAGGGGGAATGAGAAGAACGCTAATCACGCTTAACCAAAGAGGATAGAGATTAATTGTTTTGAATACATGGCGTGTCGCCGCAATACTGAGAACAATGGGTATTGCAACACGTGGAATAATTATAGGAAAATGAAAGAAGGCCCAGAAACCGACACGCGTTGCAACTTTGAACTTTTTTAAATCCAATCAAAATAATATCGTTTGGTAAATTACATGTTTTACTTTCTAATTAAGCAGCGTGTTTTTGTTTCTGCAAGATCAAGTTAACCCCCCCCNCCCCCCCCCCAAAAAACAACGTACTGTTAAATGTCAATTGCTCATCATCATAATTTGTCTCATTAATTAATGGGGTAATAAGTTAATCAAGTACACAAAAGTGAAAAGTGTTCAACATTGTCTATTAATGCCTAATCGAATACTCCTATACTAATATGTAAAATACAGTATGCGTAGGTTAATTAGAAAATAGTGACTGCATGCTACTGTTGTGGGATCACTAATCATACATCATATTTGGCCATATATAATGACACAAAGTTGAATCCAATTAACCAAATCCTAACCACAAAAAAGAAAATTGGTTCTTGTTCCGCCATGTAAACATCAAAAATTGATTGGTACAAAAAGAGCAGTGGAGGATGATAATGGAGCGAGTTGCACATTTCCACTGGCAAAGGCATAGCTTCAGCTGCTGTTCAGCTGCTGCTCCGCACAGGACACGTATGCGTTTAGGATTGGGTTGCAGCTCCCCAAAATTTCAAATCGCTGACTCCAACGAATATTTTCTTACACCCCAAAAAACAAAAAAATGAAAAATGAGCCTAGCTAATTTATTGCTCTCAACAAACACATGAACCACATACGTAACCTCAGATTAAAGCCCTTCAAATTGACAGTGAGTAAATAAGTTTTTCCATTTTTTTATTGGGTAAATATCTCATATCTGTTTTATTAAAGTTCTTAATTAGGTGGTTGAGAATAGAGATCGGTTTTTTTATATTTATTTAAATATTTAAATGTCTCTTTTGGGCTAAGAGAGATTTGGGGACCTTTAGGCTATAAGGTGTTGTAATAGTTGAAATCCCTGTGTCCCCCACAACCGCATCTATATATTTCTCATCACTTCTCATTGCTACTTTCATCATCCCAATCCAAATTTTCTAAACCAAACAAAACCCTAATCACTAATTCGATTTCCCAAACCAGAGCTCATATATATATGTCAAGCCATGGACTTAAGCAGCACGACTCCCACCGCCATAGCCACTGCTACCATCAAGACCCCCGACACAGACACTGAGTCCCCATCAGAGCCCAAATCCACCACCAGGTCCTTAATCTTCACCAACGGCGCACTCAAGCCCCACCACCACCACTCCCCAGTCCCACCACCGCCGCCTCCACCGCCACCACAAATGGTGGCTGGCTACAAGGAATGCCTCAAGAACCATGCAGCCAGCATAGGCGGCCACGCCCTTGACGGCTGCGGAGAGTTCATGCCCAGCCCCTCATCCAACCCCTCCGACCCCAGCTCGCTAAAATGCGCCGCTTGTGGCTGCCACCGCAACTTCCACCGCCGCCATGACCTCGACGAACACGTCATCAAACCCAAGATTCTCAACGTCCACCGCCGCTTTCCACCGGGACTACCGGCGTCAGCCCACCACCACCACCAAAGCTCAAGCCCCAGCCCGAGCCAAAGCCCAAGCTCAAGCCCAGGCCCAACCTTAAGCCCACACTCTCCACCTCCGGTCTCACACTTGCCCCCCTCATATTTTGCATCTCCACCCCATATGCTGCTTGCCCTCAGCGGCGGCTTTTCTGGGCTGCCGTCCGATGACCAGCAGCAGCACCACCCCGGTCTCAACCCCACGGCCTTGGTGCCGGTGAAGTCGCCCCAGAACCACCCAAATGGGAGAAAGAGATCTAGAACCAAGTTCAGCCAAGAGCAGAAGGAAAAGATGTGTTTGTTTGCTGAGAAAGTGGGTTGGAGAATGCAGAAGAGTGATGAGAGATTGGTGGAGGAGTTTTGCAATGAGGTTGGGGTTGGTAGAGGGGTGCTCAAGGTTTGGATGCACAACAACAAGCACACTCTAAAGAAGAGATCAGCAGAGAGAGGTGTTGAGCACCAGATTACTCATAGCAATGTCAATGAAATCCGAAATGGAGGTGAGGGTGCTGGTGATATTGCTCAGAACACCAATTACAACAATGCCCACCACCAAAATGATGGTAGCAGAGCAAGTTTTCATCTTTCAAATAATGGGTCTTCTTCTTCGTCGTGATCATCAACTCAGAGATACAAGCACAGAGAGAGAGAGAAGCTTGGCGATTTTAATGCTGCTTTTATTTAATTTACCATTTCTTGTTAGCATGTTCATTAATGGTTTACTGACTACTGTTCGTGTTTGGTGAGGAAGAGGAGGAAGGGGACAGAGAGAGGGGATAGCTATTAGCTAACAAATTAAAGAGAGAAAAGTTAATATTTGCTTCATCAATTTTTAATGCAATTTAAGTTCATTATTAATTGATGTTTAACTTTCCATTAGTAGTAATGAAGTTGCTTTCATTTACAGACATGCTTCCTCATTTTCTAGCTTAGTGCGGTCTCCTTTTCCCCTGGTTTAACAATTAATCTTTGGAATATTATAAAGAGGACATTTCTACATTTGGGTGGCATCACTATAATCTGGGAATTTCTTGTAGGTTTTTTAAAATGCTCTTTCAAATGTTTAATATTATCCATTACCTTAAAGTTAAAGCCTTCTCCATTCTGATTTGTCCAAGATGCTAGCTTTTTCAATTTTGAGAAATTTTTTGGAGCACTGGTTAAAATATGCCATATGCTATTTTGTCGTTATTCATTTAAAGGTACTCCTACTTACTACTGCTGAAATATTAATTATTGAACCCTTACCAAAACAATCTATATTACTGAACTCTTACTTAACCAAAATATATATTATTAAACTCTAATTTACCAAAAAATTAATATTTTTCAAACTCTTGTCTTGTCTTGATGGGGATAATGGCACCAATGGGGTTTGGTACACCTTGACTGAGGTAAACCTCTCATTACTATTTAACTATTATTTTAAAAAATTCAAATAAATTTTAGTAGTTTTGCACAACTTCAAATTTGACCCCAAAAAAAGAGAGGCACAAATTCAAGCAAAAAAGAGAAAAAGAGAAAATGGTACATGACCCAAGTTTTTCTTCACTCATGGAGTCGAGAGGAAATAATCATTCAACCCGGTGCTCTTTAAATTAAACGAGCAATTAGCAACAGGGTTTAGTTTCCTAAAGAATCCAGGGTTGGGCCCCCAGGTGACACGTATTGGAGATGTGTTGTCATGTTGTGCATGCACAGTTTGTTTAATTTAGAATGTTTATTTGGATTGCCTGATCTTATAAGGCAAGCGGGATTTGTTTAAATAATTAATTACTGAATTAAAAAAGATTAGAAACAGAAGGCGGGCCAGGTTTCCTTATTTGGTTGGTTGATTAAAACGGCAAGCTTCGTCCTTTTCTTCTTTCCTTTGCTGCTGCTGGTGAAAATATGAATGATGATCTCCTCTGATTTTGTTCTGAAAACATAATTAATAATTGGGAACACCACTAATCCATTCATTCTTTAATAAAAACCCATTTTGTATAACATTTGATCCACCGCCCTTTAACACACGCGTCTAGATCTACTTGCGCTCTGTAACTCTATTATTATTTTGTTTATACATAAAAATTATTGCAAGCCTGGATATTTCTATTTAAAATTTTTAAAATAGAATGGTGTGTATTTGAGTGATGGAGATTATATCGTCAAAAAAAGAAAAGAGTAATAGAGATTATAGGTGATTAATTATTGAATGCAGCGACATTTCAGTGTTGGGTTGGAATTTTTGTGGGCCACATAATTGGGTTGGATTTGACAAAGTTTTTGGGCCTTTTCAGGCAAATGTATTCTCTTTATTGGGCCCAAAATCTCTACCAAAACCATCGATTAACAAACCTATCCAAAGAGCACAAAACCATAAGGTCCATACTCCATCACAAAAAAGGATGCTATTATTAGAACAAAATTTAAAAAATTTAAGAACAGAAATGCTTAATTTTTTATTAAATAATAATTAGTTGGGTGTTTATAGAATACTGATTTTATTTATAATTATTTGACCAATAACTATACAGTTATTTGAGCAAAGCCTAACGCAATACTATTTTTCTACATCTGTTGTTTACAAGTATATATTGTCAAAAACATGGTATCTACAGGTCAAGAGAAATCGCCTCCTGCCATGTTAACATGGAAAAAGTGTCAACATGGGAAAAGCAAAAACGAGGGTTCTACATGAACCTTTCTGTGAACAAAATTGATGCTGCCTAGCTTTTCATGGCACCAAACTAACTGCTCTGTTGTTAGCTTCGACATATTTAGCACTCGAAAAATCAATCTCAATTCAACTTGAGCAACCAACAAACCATGTCCACCTCCATCTTCTTGATGCTTTTGGAACTTCTTTACCACACAATTTCCACTTCTCTGTATGTCTTTCAGCCTTTTCTCCTTCTGCAATATATACGACACAAAATTAAATGATATTTGGTTACTTGGGTTAAATATCAAAATCAATCTAAACAAAATAGATTACACAATTAACAAACCTTTTGAAAATCTTTCCGTATTTCCATGAGAATTTCCAAGTCGTTATGGTCAATAACCTGAGTTTCTTGAAGACCCTTTTGAACCAAAGTCCTTTCATCATTACGAAGAAATTTCCATAATATACGCATGGATTCCTCAATTATTTTCACCAACATTCCACTCAAAACTATCGAATCATTCTCTTCTTCGCCTCTCTTTACATGCTTGTTATCTTTCATACAATCATCTGCAATTACATATAAGATATGTAACGTCAATGAGATTGCTAGACATATATAGTCATAATATGCTTTGAAAATGTTTTCTTGTCAGACAATCTAGAAACATATACTGTGCTGATTCTTAAGTGAATGTGCATTTTAGATTAAATTCTTACCTGATTTAATTTGTGGAACTTGAAGAAGGGTACTATTAAGACATCTGTTCTTGACGTAATGCTGGACTCTGGGACCTTGAAAAGGGTCGTCCTCTATGAATCTTTGAAGGAGAACTTGGAAATGTTGAAAGTCAGTGGCAACTAGGTTATACTGATGAGAAAGACCATGATCATCATCATATTGCTGCAGCTCTAGGGCTTTGCCGCGCTGCCATTGAAGAATTTCCCAAGAAAGGCAGACTTGGCCAACGTACACCAATTCCAAGTCTTTGTGCAAGTCTCCCACAAATTTTGGCACTGGCTCGGTTGCTTTGTTGGTTTCTTGTCTTTGTGTTTTGCACCACCGCAAGTAATTCTGTGAGAGAAGAGACTTTACAATTGGAACAGAAGATTTTTGCACCACTGATATTGACTTCACTTGGTTTTTCAGCTGGGCAAAACCTGTGGAGCCATACAATTAAAACTTTCAATTTATAAATATAAATTAATTGTGAATTTAGATAAATATTTAAAGTAATTTAGGTCCATTATAATATCTTGCGTAGAAGTAGAACCATCACACGTGGGGTCAAAAGCCACGGCCAATGTTTTACATGAAGCTTAGAACGCATGGCCTATATTTTATGGCTTTATTCTTTATACACCATAGTGCAAAGCAAAGGTACATTTCACACAGACGTTTCTTTCATCGTGGTATACAACTTATATATCTTAAATCTTTATAATTATTTTATTTTATAGACACAATTAATTTTATAAATAATCATTAATAGAGTCAAACTATTATAAATTAACTAAGAACTAAAAATCTATAATCATAGAAAGTTAGAAAGTATGGGATAAAGAAGTCGATTTATATCCAATGACCGACCTCAGCTTAGGTCCACAGGCCTCCACGAAAATAAAATATAATGGCTATAAATATAATTAGTGGAAAATGATGGGAATAAAGATGATGGAGGCCAAGCATATATGATACACCATAAGTCTTCAAAAGGATCTTTTAAAACCAAAAAAAAAACTCAAGGGATGGGACAACAAAGTAGCATTCAGCCACCCATACAAATCAGCCAAACAGAGAAAATCATTTCAAACAGAAAAAAAAAACAAATAAGTAAGAAATTCATTGACTTATTTGAACAACAAAAGTTCTTTTGGACAAAAGCTCGAAGAACAAATATATTATTCATACAAATATGAAATATATATGCTAAGCACTGTCAATATACCGAGTGAGATTTCATTTCATGGCACCAAAACAAACGTGTAATATGCAGAGAAATCAACTAAATTAAAACAGAGGGGGAGATTTTGTGTTCAATTAATCAAATTTAATTTAATTACTTACCAATTGCATGCATGGTCTGGTCGTTCAAGATGTCCAGTTTTCGCATCTTGTCTGCGTAACTCTTATACACTTTGTGAATCTCTTCCATTCGATCTTTGAATCCAAGCTTTTCATCAATCTTGAGCGGCTTTAGCTTCAGACCCTCCACCATCTTGGTACACTCCGATGGATGATCTTCCTCTAAAATGGTGGGAAGCCCCCCAGTTCTCACATTTTTTATTTCCAATTTCAGCTGTTCAATTATATCCACATGTTCCCATGGGGACTCCGATTCTTTTTCATCATTCGGATCCAACCCGAACTTCCTCTCCTTCAATTCATTTATGGCTTGTTTGTCCAAAACTTCCTCTAGTTCTTGCCTTCTGGGCAGAGCTTTTTCTTCCAAGGCACTAAAATTTTGCATTTGGGGTTTTAATAATTCAATATATTCATCGTCAGAAGATTCAGACTCATCGGTTTGATCTGAGAAAAAAGCTGCTTCTCCATTTGGGGAACTTATTACATCTTCCATATTCATCTTGACCTTATTCTGATCTCCTTCAATGGCCTCCTCACCCACGTTTCTGTACACCAAAAACTCATAGGTAAATGAACCCACATCATGATCTTGTCTTGTACCAACTGGGTCTGCAAGTGACTGAACCTCATCATCTGATTGGTCATACTTACCAAAACTTGTACTTTCTGGATAATCACTTTCATCAAATGGAACCTTCCCAATACTAAATTTGTCAAGAGGGTAGTCTTCTATCTCACAAGGATCATGATCAATGACTGTTTTCTCGCGCTCTGCTTTCTCTAAAACCTCTTCAATGCAAACACTTGGAACAATATCCTCTGCTTTTTCTTCATCATCATCAACCTGATCCTTGGCTTTCTCTTCATTAACATTAACATGATCCTCTGCTTTCTCTTGTTCAGCAGCCTCTGCTTCTTTACCAACAATTTGATTACCATGGATATTAGGACTTCCCCAGTCGGCATACAATTCTTGGACAATGAAGTTCATTGCTTTTGGCTCTTCCATGTAGCCATTGATATCTTTCCCGGTCGTGAACTCGTACAGATCGGTGCTTGCAGTCGAGAAAGCCTCCACAAAACCACTGATATATTCCTCTGTTTTTTCTCTGTTTTGATCCCCACATATGTTACTAGGAGAATGAAAACATGTTTCTTCTTCTCTGTGTACATCGTTGTCTGAATTCAATGAGCACTTTGAATCCACTTGATCGTCTTGATCGTTTTCATTTCTCTGATTCTCTGTCTGAAATCTGAAAAGGAAAAAGAAAGACAGAAACCAATAATTGGTTCAAAACCATTGAAAGCATGAAATTGAATTAGCAAGTCAGAATTAAACTTAAGCATACAGTCATACCTGAGTATGTATCTGGTTATGAATCCAAAAACAAGGAATAAGGGGAGGAAGTAGTTGAAAACGAAAAGCCATATGGAAGCAAGGAGGCCAAGCATGTTTCCGTACAAGGCCTTGCTTAAAAGACGCTTAGTAATGAAATCAAATTGGGTTTTGAGCACGAGGAATTTCTTGGTATCCATCATTTCAATCAACCTCTCTGGGTTTCGTGTTTTCTCAATTCTAAGCAAAGTTGGGTTAGAAAGGTGGATTTGAATTTATTTCCATATCAGAATTCGTTCGGGGATAGTGGACGGTCCACTTGTAGACAGCGAAATTGGTGGGAGTGAGTCTGAGTGAAAAATTCTAAAGCCAAAGTTTAAGACCAAATGTGCGAGATTTTTGGAGGAGATTGAGCACAGATGATCAGAGAATCATAATAAATACATGGATGGCTTTGATTTCTCATAGAGTTTCCATTTGAGTTATGGGAATGAATGAATGTTGAAGTTGAAAGCGAAAGACCGACACGTTTCCCGAGTGAAGTAAAGAGAGTCAAACCATGTTTCAATGACTTGAGGTCTACTACTCTCTTCACCTTTGCCTTTTGCCGTGAGGTCCCAACTTAATTAATATAAAATTACACATCATTAATTACCAAATATGTATAATCCAATGGATAAAATAAAAATTACCAATTTCTCAAAAATAAAAATTACCATAAATACTAAATATCATGAAACCTACAAAGGTTTGACTATGAACTCATTAATTATTATTTTTACCATGAAGTCATTAATCATTTTTTAATTGTAACACAATGGTGATAATATTTGTATATGAAAATATTAATTAATTTACTTTTCATAAGATTTGAATTCATCAACTATACTAAATTGTCATTGCATATATGCTAAGATATGAAATATTTGTATATGCTAATTGTTTACTAAAATACTGCATTATATTTTTTTGGCAAAAATGGTAAACTCAACGAAACGTATGCTGAATATACCAGCCGGCCTTTAATAACATGGTGATGCTTTTTTTTTTCTCTAATTAAATAAGATTTAATTCTTAAAAGAGAAAAAAAAAATCCATGAAATAAAACTTGCACGTAGGTGGCATGTATTGACCTGCATTTGCAATTAAATAAATTAATGAGGTGACAGATATGATGCGGTGAGCGATGTGACCCCATACTTGTAAATAAATATTTAAGATTTTAAGTATGAAGACAACAAATGAAAAGGTGAAAAGTATTTGTTAAGCGAATATCGCCTCCAATAAAACTACATTAAACATATGTTTATGCTCTTTTCTTTTAATTAGGATAACAAAATTAACATTCGGGGGTTCTTATCAAATCTACACAACAATTATGATATTATATACTGAATCCACTAGGTTTTCCAATTTCAATTCAATTTCCATATGATACATGTTGAATTTTGCCTTTTTTTTTGGCCGGCTGTGTGTGTCATTATCAAAGCTATTAGAATGTCATTATAGGCTAATAATCATAACATATGCACAAGCATGTAAATGAGATGGTAGACATTGACATAAACGTATTTAATACTATAGATATTAATTTAGCAGACGTAATTTAACTCTTTTAAGAGTTATAAAATTGACATAGAGATGTAAAAACAGTAATATAAAGAAAATGATAAGCAAAGCGATTGGTGTCATTGGATTAGAAGGCGTGGATCTCACACTGAAGCCCATGTATTATGCATAGGTTGAAGGGTGGAATGAGGCCAAAACCCATTTAGCAATTTAGTAAAAGTTCTTGTGCCGTCTCCGTAACGTGACCCACGAAAGGCAGAGTAAACGGGTTTCATGGGTGACTTTTGATTTTGGTGCTTTCTCCTAATTAACCATACCTTTGATGCATTAACAAAGCATTTCAGTTTAACACGGAAAGAACTTTGGGCACCATGAACCACGTACACATTGCTCTTTTCCCATGGGGATGCAGAGTCAGAGTGAGAGGTCGACTCTAGCTAACTTTGTTTTGTGCTCTTAAATATTTCCATTTTTATGAGGAAAAAATGGGTCGGCCTTTGTTTCTATGCAAAAAGTCAAAAGAGTGCATGGAACACGTACAATAGTCAGTCATACAATGCAACGGCGATTATAGTTCACAAGGCATGTAAAATGCAACTTGTCGTTACAACGCATGAACTTGCCCAAATAATCAAAATATCATATCATCGTCAATATTGGGTATTTACTTGGCCCCTCCAAACTTTAAAATCTACGCTACAAGAAAGTTAAGTTTTAACTAAATATGTGATTTATATTCATAATATAGTAAGAAAATATTATCGTATCACATTTTATGGATTATTCATCATTGTGTATAATATAAAGTCACATCTATAAGATAAATTTAGTGCCATGAAAAATATGGGCAATACTACATTATTTCAAATTTTCAATTTACTCACAAGGCCTAGCTACAAGATCTCTAAAAGTTGTGGATGAATCATGAATATATAGAATACATACCTGATAGCTGCATATCTTGAGACTTATTCAGTTGTGTTGCTCTTGGGAAAATTAATTTGGTTAGAGCTTAGAATAGGATGGGCTAAGATGAGGAAAAAGTGTGGATTAATTTCGTCCCAGGCTATAACCCATGAGAGCCCAATGTAGATTCGCCTTAATTATAAGCCCAATAGAGGTAAATAGAACTAGACTGGAGACAGCAAGGCAGAGATCTAATTACAGCCCTTCGATCTTTAGGGCACCAAAATCTAATAACTCCTTCTTCCTGATATAATTAGTCGGAAAAAACTTTAGATTTTGTTTTTCTCCTTTTCAGAAATCATGTATACTATTGCAAATTTTATAGATAAATTTATTTTTCTCAGTTTTTTAAAATTTTAAATCTAGTCAAATTATTTATTATACATCTTCTTTTTATGCTCACAGAGTATAATTGAAAAATTAGATAATTTTTATTTTCCATTCCTATATTTACTAAACATAGAAATAAAAATAAAAATAAAAGATAATTTTACATTATTTTTCATATCCATGGCATTTTAGTGGGTGCACTTTTTTTCTTTTGGCTCGTGAACATGTAGTTCTTTTAATTTGCACTATAGGGCAATGAAATGTCAATTGTTTGATTGGTCATGCATTAGAATTGGTGCTGTCAGGGAAAGGTTTGTTATTTCTAGAACCCAAGATCTTTTTTTTGTCCATTTCTTATGTTGCATGGATTGGTTAGTCAATCTGTTTTCTATTGGCCTGCAGGATCATCCGGGCCTTTTTGGTCGAAGAGCAAAAGATTGTGAAAAAAGGCTGCCTCAAAGAGTTGAAATTGAAAAGTCTAGTGAGTTCTAAGTAGCTTCTAGAGTGATTTTGACTATTAATAGTGAACTACGGGAAGTTTTTTAGGTGTTCCAATTTGGTTATTTTTGTATTTTGGTGTGGCTGGTTTAAATATGATGTTTAAGTACTTGATTTCGTTAAGAAATGGATTTGCTTGTTTGGTATTTCAGTGGTTACATATACATTTTCAAATTGTTTAAGTAATGTCACATCTGTAGCTTTTAGCCAGTTTTCATTCGTAATTTAGCTTTTACTTTGAATCCTTTATAAGACTTTTTTATCTGGTGAATGGTTTGGCATGGCTTGTGAAATGCCACAAAACCCTTTTACTCCATTTCGTTTCAACTCTCCTTGGATTGTAGTTTACTACCAATCGAAATGGTCCAGGGGATTACCTTGGTAAATTGGCTTTTATCAGTTTCTTAAATATTTCTTCTATAGCATGCCCAGTTGACTATACAACTGATCTGATACCAGGAATGGGTAATGATAGTGTGCAATATGGGTCAGCCATAGACCCCCACTTGAGTAGTCTTTACTAGGCGATATAAGGTAGATTTGGAATACTAATAATGCAGTAGAACAGTAGATGATCATCTGTCTTCTTCAACCCTTGTCTGCCTGAAGATCAGGGTTGAAGAAACTTCAGCCTGGCGACCAGTTTGTGATGAGGCGGGAGCGTCTCGTTTATCAGAGGATGATCTGTCAGTTCATTAACCCATGACAAAAGTGCAGGGTTCTTTTCGGGTGTAAGAATCGTAATGCCAACAGCCTCCTGAAAAGCCTTGTAGCCGCAAGTATATGAGCTGACCACAATACCAAGAAAACCCAAGGAATCACCATTAAATAATGGGGGCTTCTCTTCAAAATCCTTCTTCATCCCTTCTTCAAAGGCCTTAAACAACTCACTCAAGTCTTGAGTGGCATTCTCTCTGTCTTTCCCTTTGGACATGATAACGCCATATATTGATGGTACGATCTGATATATCATCATTTTGTTAGTGGTTAGCATATTTTAGTGAAGACAACATCATGCAGAAAAACAGTGCAAAGAAAGAGATGACACAAATAACACCCCACCTTCTCGTCATAAAATTTTGCCCAAAACCGGACTTTGGCTCTTTCGTATGGATCCTCAGGCAATAGTTTGGGAGTATTGCTCCAGTTCTCGTCAATGTATTCGAGGATGACACGTGATTCCGCGATAGGCCTGCCTTTATGAACAAGAACAGGTACCTGTTTGAGGACAGGGTTGTAGCTGAGCAGCCTCTGGCTCTTGTTTATCAAATCTTCCTCCTCATACTCATAGTCTATGCCCTTAAGTTTGAGGGCTATCTGGACTCTTCTGCTAAAAGAACTAGCCCATGTTCCAAAGACCAGAACCTCACTTTGCTTATGCTCCATTCTTTCTATTTCTTTGAATTGGTGCATTCATGTGTAGTGTTGAGGTTTATATGGAGTAGGATATTATGAACAGGTGAACCAATTCTGTCTACAATTTCGTGGCCATTTCATATTTTCAACTATCGGAAGTCTTATTATATGATGTGCTTTGCCATAGTTTGCGCTTAAACCAGGCTTAAAGATCATTGGTCTTGATTCTTGGGCAACAAGCCAACAACTTAGGCTTTTTATTTTTTATTTTATTTTAATCTCATCCCTTTAGAGGGACTTTACATTCATCTGCATGGCATGCGGATATATCATACGGTTACAAAATCTATACTTTAGAATTGAAATGGATGAACTCATGAATCCAACTGTGGTAACAATGCCCTCACTATACGTAAATAGGTATGGTACGTAGCACAATCCCCTTGATGACTAATTATAAAACCATCCTAAATTGAAAGTTTTCGTTTTCTGCTAAATTTTGGGTATAGTCAATATACTTAAAGCCTTGAACCAAACATATATATCCTTGCTTAATTTTCTTAATATATAATCTGATATTCGGTAAGTCAATTTGTTTAATTTTGTCAGTGTCTATATAGAATGATTATACAACTTTATATATAGTATATACACACAAAATTGGATAAAAAAAAAGAAGAATTTAAAGAGGAAAAGAGTTTAATAATCACTAGTCTAGATAAAGAATTAATAAAGAGCAAAGTTAAATTTTTGAATGTTTAATCTCTCTTGCTTTTTATGAGGATATATAGATAAAGACAAGAAAAAGAAGTGGGGTTGCACTGCCTGCAAGGTCTCAAGGTCCCAATTTACCCAACCGTGATTCTTTTGGGCCAGTCTCGGGCCTAAGTCTTCAGTTTGCTAAAGAGTAACCAACCAGAGCCCAGGATACGATTGAGTACTGCTTCTTTATTTGTTCCCCCCCCCCCCCCAAAAAATCCCACGTGGCCACGCCACCATAAAAAAGAAATAATAATAAATAAATAAAATAAAAATAAAACCCAAAGTCTTGTCGTTGATTATTTTGATTAAAAATAAAATTAAAAACTGCTTATCATTCTTATCATGCTAGAAGCATCCTACGTGGTTTTTCTTTTCTTTTTCCTTTCATTTTTTGAGGTTATAAAGGAGACCTGAGGAGAGATCGAAAAATATAAACTTTAATTTTGAGTGTGAGAGTAATGTTAGCTCGCTGTTGCTCAAGCTACAAGTCAATGGGATCAGTCAATAAGTCTCAAAGTAACTAAATATTTGAGATTTAATTCCCCATTTTTATATGTAACTTTTTTTGTGATCATGATTTTTGAGTTGAATGCCCTCGACTAAAGGATTCAGATTGTTTGAAGGTATATCTCATTATTTTTTGTCCATCAAATGTAAGACTGATGTTCACTTATAATGTCAAATCTGAAACTGGAGCTTCATATTCTATTTGATTAATGATACACTTGAGCTTTGATCAGAGGCCTAGCGATTAATTAGGAAAAAGTTAACCCTACGAAACAAAAACTTGAGGTAGCCTAGCTAACTAAAAATTAATTAAGCTACGAAACAATGATTTTGACAAAGTTATAATTTCTTTATGCTAAGTATAGCATCTGGTTGTGGACATTTCAGTGGGACATGGTGAAGAGTCCCACGTCAAGTTGGACTTCCATGCATGATGATCCCCTAAATACAAAGGCAAGGGAAACCCAATATTGGACCGCACATGATCATGACCATGACTCTCCCAGTACTGTTGATCCTGATCTGTTTGATCATCTGCTGCCACGTTTGAATTTGGATTAATATTCTTGATCATCAAGGCATTGTGGTCTTGACCGTTGATTTGCATGACCTCATGATGATCATGTGGTAATGTGGACAGTGATGAGAAGCTACCATTACACTGTTCCTGTGACCCAGATGCCGTACTGAAGTCATAAGTAGTCTCTGCAGAGGCCTTGCTACCATTAATATAATCTCCAAGCATCGAAGAGGACATGTTTAACAACAAGGAGGACACATCCACTGTGCATTTGCCTGCCTGTCCTGAACTACTTTCCAGAGGTGAAAATGTGAAGCTAGCAGGGGTAAAGTAGTCTCCGCTGGAATTAATGGGGAAGTACTGATAGGGTAGTTTGATATTATTGCAAGCCATTGGATTTAGGGTTTTGTAGGAAGTAGCAAAATCTATTGGGGTATCATTGTTGTTACAACAGAACTGGGTGGCTGAATTGGTTTTTGATGTCAATGATATGATGCTCTCTGAAGAACTAAACTCATGAGTGGTAGTACTAGCACTGTGTGAACCTTTGGAGCCTAGCATATGATGATGATCAGATATTGTGTTTGTTTCTGCAGGGAAGGATGCAGACACCCAATTTGAGTGATGAGAAAGGGCTCTTTGAGCACTACTTGAATTTGTTTTCTTGAATATCCTGCATATTGCCCATGAGTCCTGCAAGTACAACACATACAGATTAATATATTAATTAGTCCATTCATACATATCTACATGATGATAGGGCAATGTTCTCTTGCTAAATCATGTTACATTCCTAAATTATCGATCAACCTGACATATAGAATGACATTTATAATTCGTACTTAATAAATAGGGTAAGATAATTTGGATATTTACATTTGCGGGAATGGTTTTGTCGATGAATGATGATCTCTTAGGAGTAAGTGAGTCGGTGAGAGAGGGCAAGCGAAACTCGTGCATCATCCAGTCGGTTTTGACCCCTTTGGCAGCTCTACCTTTGTAGAAGACAAGGGATTTCTTCAACCCAATACACTTGGATGAATTAACTTCGGAGGAGTAGATGGGTCGGTCGGTTCCTGTGGCTTTCCAGAACCCGGCTCCAGTGACCCGGTTCGGCCTTGTGCTGTTTCTGTATTTTCTGTCCCTGGGGCAGTAGAAATACCACTCCTTCTCCCCCGTAGCTGCCAACTCTACATATCATAATGAAAAACAATATATTTAAGGCTTTCATCATCAACTCCACTCTAAACATTAATTTATATATTCTAACCAAATTATTATGAAATGAAACCCTAAAGATGCAAATATAAGCAACAACACTGTGTATAACAATCAAGATTATATATGTATATGATCGATGTTGATTCAATTACTTGGAAGATCCCAGGGATCGAATTTATAGATGTCAAGTTGCTTGATGAGCTCGATGGAGAGAGGTCGCTGCTGAATCTTCCTCTTGAGATAGAAGCCAACCAGCTCCTCATCAGTTGGATGAAAACGAAACCCTGGCAGCATCACTTCATCCATCTTATCTCCACCGAATGCATCACTACTATTAGTACTCCTCTCATCCATATCTTAATATTTCTTCGATCTCCTTCGATCTCGTGACTCGTACAGCTGAAATATTAAGTTAGCCGGAAACTAACTGTAGTAATAAAAGCAAACCCTAGGTATGAACGAGAAAACACAGAACAGAGAAGAGGTAGCTAGAGGTGGAGTGAAAGCAACCAAGTTGGCGGTGAGTTGTTATAATAAGCACTATAATTAATTTTTAGGAAATATATGCTTCCTGAGGAGGGGTCTGCCACCGAAGGATCAGCCACCTTTTGTGGTGACTTAATTAAAACGAGATATCAGTGTATGGCCAGGCTCTTAAAATCAAAATAACTAAATAATAATTAAACAACAAAAACCAAGAAACCAGCTGAAGTCAAGAAAATAGATTTTCACGTACTACTTAAGAGACTAGCTAGGAAGTGTTATTAATCATGAAACCCATTTGGAGGTTTGTTTAATCCAAGTAGTAGAATCTCAAGGAAGTACCATATCAGCAGACTTATAGGGATTATATATGTAAACAGTAAACATATATCTTTAACTTCAAAAATATCATATTCAGTCTCATCCACTGCAAATCAAGACAAACCAAACTTCCAAGCAACTCTTATATTTTAGTGTTGGGTGTTTGAATATGGTATTTGGAAACGTGGACCTGAACCAACTTCCAACACAAAAATCAAATATTGTATAATAGTTTCTCAGAATCCGAAAATCCCGTTTCTATTCCATTCCCAGAGCTTCTATTCCACTGACTTTGTCAGGTTGAAGATGATTTTTATTATTTTAGTAGGGTCTTATTACAGGTTATTAATTTGGCATAAGAAAATGTAACCAAATCTAGCTCATGGACCACTTATTGCCCTTATCAGAAGTTACAACTTACTTGCATGGTGAAATTATGTATGTGCTTGTTTGACCTTTCAGGAGCATCTCACCTATCATTCAGAATTCAGAGTTCAGAGTCAGAGCCTTAAAGTTAAAACTCTATCTCTCAAATTATTAATTATTAATTAAGTCAATTTAATTACTGTACTTACTGCAAAGCTACTCCTCAAATTAATTACTGTCCACATGCACATGCATTATGCATATATGGTGCAATATTAATTATTGCTATCTATACAACTTTGCGCCCGTGTTCCTCTCCTCAATGTTTTCATTTTTCTAATTTTCTGGCGGTGATGTTGTGGGGGGTTTTGACAATTCCTTTATGTTTTACTCCAGAATTGTAATGCAGTTCAGTTTCGTTATGGTGCATTAATAAGATCGCAAGTCCTTTCATCTTCTTTTTTTTTTTTTTTTTTTTTTTTTTTTTTTTTTTTTTTTTTTTTTTTTTTTTTTTNTTTTTTTTTTTTTTTGCGTTTGTATTCTATCAAGCATTAATCAACTTTAAAATGACGTGTTTGATTATCAATCTTTATAGGACTTAACACTAACTCATCCTAAAACATATGTGGTTCAAATTTGCACACATATTTTGTGAACCATATATAGACTGAAGTCTAAAAACCTCTTTATCTTTAAATCAAATCATCTCTCATATGCTAAATTATATATCAATTCATATTTGACATTACATATTTGAATTTTCATATCATGTTATTCTATCATATATAAAAAACAAACCTTGGTGTTTTTGGTCATTTTTTAAGATCGATGGGTAAGTTAAAATTTCTCTGATTTTGTAGACTTTGGAAATCCAAGTGTGGGATTCCTCAATTCCCTGCCTTCGCAAAACCAAATTAATGGGTTCCAACAATGAAAGTAATTAAAGTAGTATGAATTAATTCCCTAAAAAAGGACCTCATAATTTGTCTGATATACAAGTTTAAAGTCCAATTTGTCATACTTGAGTTTGCTAATAATGTCTAGTAGGTGGATAGCAAGTGAAGTACTAAGTATTTAATGGGAGGGTCACTGAGTCAAATGCCAAGCTTGGGACTCCAAAATCAGTGAAACTCCCCAAGTCATACCCTCGGTTGGAACCCTTTTTGTCTGTTCATTGACCTAGAATTTGCTTCCGCAAGCGTGCAACCAAAGTTTAAAAATGGGTCAAACTCTTCAAGCCCAAGCATCATTAATATACCTCTTTATTCGTGAACATTATTAACCCCGCCTTCATTCATTACTACACCATGTAAATTATAAAGGGCCAACTCCACTTAACAAGGTCGATGTCGATGAATTAAAATTTCAACAACCGCACTCAACTGAAACCAATTACGCGGCTGCCTAATCTTCATAATTAATTATTCATCACATCATTACAATGCCTAATGACCTTTGTGGGTTGTGTTGCTACGGTGTTAAAGACTGACCCAATTTCTAATGGAGGGAGAAATAGAGGGAGAAAAGGAGAAAGAAAGAGATGATGTGAGACAGTGGGAAGAGGGGGGCCCGCAGTCGGCGATGTGGGACGTGGCCCCGCCATAGGGGGAGGGTGCCAGGGAGGAGGGAGGTTGCCGTCTGTTGGTACGGATAGACTGCAGTGCTAGTTTCTTTTTTTCCATTTTTATTAAGGGTAAAATTGGAAGCTTCGGGGAAGAAAATTTGTAGGGGGGATATAGTGAGAAAACAAAGGGGAAATAGAAGCCCGCTTTCTTTGATTTGTGTTATTAGTTTATAATACTTTAATTGGAGCTTAGTCAACTAACGTAAACATTATGGTATATGAAGTTATGATCCTACGTACCACACATTTCATCACCTTGAATCAACAACGTTCAAATGTGTAATATTACATTCATGTTGTGGAGAGCCAAGAAGTGACAAAATAAATACATATGGATAATATTGTTCCCTTCACTATGGTCGTCAAACCATATGTTTGCACCGATTGGTGTCTCCATTGTTAGAGCCGAAAGTTAGTTCAGTGCCTCTAATACAAACTTATGGCTATGGGAACGATCAACAAAAAGATTCTAAATTTCACCAACGTTTAGTAAGCTTTGCAGGCCTTACAGTCACTTATATAACCTTAGCACCCCTTATGAAAATGCTCTGTACCATCAATGAAGAAGAAACTCGACCCCTAGATATCAGGTTGTCTGCAACAGTTCCTTGATATCGTACCCTTGCAGCTGTCGCAAAAATAACAATAAGGAACACTTTTAGCAATTGACATGAAAACCAAATCACTGTTGAGAAAGAATACTCAAGGCTTGCTCCTCAGCTTCAGAGTTCAGACTCATATCATACAAGGTCATAACTTATATACTCAGAAATAATGATTACCTGAAGGAAGGTCAGAAGCACTATCACTCCTGAGTTCCAGAGAGCATGTATTGTGATGGGGGTTAAAAGGTTGCGAGTTTGAGCATATGACAATCCCAGAGCAATACCTATACAGATCATAAAGTATATGGGAAAGTAATACAGGATGAAATGTGTTTGAGGAAACCTATAGAGCACGGTGATGTAGATGGAATTTTGTTTTAATTCTTTAGTAAACATGTTACCTAGCACAAACAGCTGCGGAAACTCTCCAGGAGTGAGATGTGCAAGGGCAAATACAGCTGCACTAATTACGATAGCAACTGGTGTGGGTACCCTGCAAAAACAAATTGTAAGGTCAATAAGATACTCAGGATTGAACAGTTGACAAATAACCATGTTAGTAACTATACTAAAATTAGTGAACCCAAGGAATTTTAAACCCATCCTCAACCAACTCAACCAAACATCATATCGAATAATTGGATGATTCTGCCATTCTACTACATAATGGCCGCAAAAGCAGTTACTTCTACCATATATATCTCAGTCTCTACACTTCTTCAGGCTTTACTCTTGTTTCTAAAAATAGTTATCTCACCCAGTCATCCACTTTTTAAAACACTAGTTTAAACTTCTGAAAACTGATAATAAAATTTATGTGAACGGTAATTATTGAGAAATGTTTCTGAATAACTGTAGGCACGCTTAGAGAACTACCAGAAACAATCGATTATTGTAGGCATAATATGTGACTCTGAAAATAAAAATGGAAAAATACCACTTAGTCATGGAGACCATAAAAAACCCGCGAAACACAGTTTCCTCAAGAATTGGAGCCAAAACTCCAGTGATGCCTAATAAGCAAGCAGTGCTGCAATGAAAATTGACAACAACTTAATTAACTTGCTGAATCCTCAGGTCCCAGTTGAACATATACAAAAATGAAAAGACCTTAGAAAATACCTAATACTTGATGATCCAATCAGTGGAAGCAAGCTAACCAGAGCGTCCTTCTGAAACCAAAGGAGAAAAAAAATCAATCTAGGATCCCTTACACAATAAAATTGCTCCGGGATATCTTCTCCCATCAATTTGGTATAGATAATCCACCTATTAATCCCTGAAGAATCAAACGACTAGTGTCCACTGCAGTTTATAATAAGAGAAGAAACTATAAAATCAATTCTGAATCAATTTCAAACCTCTCTCTGTGGGGGCTCCCCATTGAACAAGGACATGGCAGACCCTGTCAATGCGATGGCACCAATGGCACCAACAAGACCAATCCCTGCCCACAAAAGCCACCCCTTCTGTAGACTGAAAGGTTCCCTCCAATCTGAAAGAGTAATAGCTAATAAGCCAAATATTAACTCAATGGATCACAGTCTAGTATAGGCTTAAAAAAAAACCAGAATCAGGCAAGAATATGAGCTTTCATATCTAAATTTTGCAACTATATAGTAATGATGTTGCATGCAACAACTGTTATCTCGTTGAGACAAGTACAAAAAAAGGGTATAACAGGCACTCTTTCTCACCGGTTTGAGCTGAAGAAATCAACAGTAAGTGGGGAGAATCATTATCCAATAAAAAGAAAAAAAAAAATATATATATATATATGTGCTTTTGGATAATGAAATAACATAAGTTGGAAAAGATTGGTACCATAGCGATAAACATCTTCAGGCAGTGGCTGGAAAGTGTTGGCAACAGTATATAGAACAAGAAGTGTAGCTGCAGTTGTAATACTGCCAAAACAAGAACTGGACCAATTAGACCCTTTTAAACTTGTAACATAGACACTAGCCAAAAAAAAAAACTTGTAACACAGACGTTGAATTTATGGCGCCTGTGTGTGAAATTCATCATTATGTGTGTGCAAAATATAAAGACCAGGTCGAAATGGTTGATCAAAATTTCGAATATTACAAAACAGCTTCTACAAGTAGAATTATAATGGTGATATGCGTACCCTTGATCGATAAACAGTAACTCTGCCTTCTCGTCTAAGCTCAAATCTTGAACTCGTAGTCCGAAATAGGGTATAGCTGCTGCCTCTATCAGTCCAGTCAAAACAAAACTGCCTGGGAAAATATTAAACAAATATTCGACAGCAACGAAGCAATTAGAATCTGATGAACTAAACGCAATTATTCAAGAATGATGAACTAAAGATTGAACCCACCTCAGTCCACAAGCAAGTGATGTTAAGGACACTGTTTGCCACTCCCATGGCACGTCCCACCGCTTCAAAACCTGCAAGCCCTCTCCATTTTCCTGCAAATTTTACCAAAAATGGTTACTTTTTGGCTTTTTATGAGAGTTGTTCTGTTCAAGTCAAAATTGAAAGCTGGTTGAATCTGAAAGCTGATTACCTTTTCCTGGGAATCGCCTTTGGAGTTTCGTCCGCCATTGAAAAGGCAAATGTAAGAAGGCAACCTTCTGTTTTTGAGCTTTGAAAGTTGGTTAAAGCTTGTGTGGCTGCTGATAAAAAGGGCATGGTTTCGCTTGGCGAAGGTTTTGGAAGAATTAAGCTTGGGTGAGTTGGAGAAAGTGGAAATAGAGGATTGAGCTAGAGATGTGAATAACGTGTAAACCATTGCTGGTTAACGTATTCGAAAATGGAATGCTTCTTTCTGAGCATGCAGAGAGTCGACGACTGCTGAGTAGGGGATAAGGCACCTGTAGTCTGTACCAGACTGAGTTTTACATAATAGCATTTCTGACCCCGTATGTTTCTCAAATTACATTTACTTACCTCTGATATTATATTTTTCACTCAAATTTTCCTGAGTTGGGCGGCACTTGGGCTGCTTTATCCTTGACTCTGCCTCGGTCTAGGCCCAGTAACGGTTGTGTTCGGTTTCGTTTGGGCCTTGGGCCTTCATTGTAACTATCTTTAGCAACCTTGGGCTTAATAATAAGCTGGAGCAATTCTCATGACTTCATGCGCAGTATTGTTCATTCTTTCATGGCCCAGG
>QANT01002688.1:0-11782 GCA_003254885.1 Purshia tridentata
TAGAATCAAGCAATATACCACAGTATCAAGCCTGACTGCAGTGACAGGTGAAAGGGCCATTTTGTGGGTGTTTAGACATGTCAATTATATATATATATATATATATATGTAGAGAGAGAGAGAGAGAGAGAGAGAGAGAGACCTCCCATCTAGAAGCAGGAAAAATATGCTTATTCTTCTCATACCAATGCCTCTCAACAACCTTCCCAGCATGAGACTGCCAAAAAATAAAATCAAAGAGATGAGAACAGGAGTAGAGCCATGGCATTACTGCAAGTAGATACCTGAATTACATACTCAAGGCTACATAGTCTGTTTCTTATGATGTGTAGCATGTATATCCCAGATAAAAGTCCAAGATTTGAATGCAGAGAAGTTCCAAATATATGTATGTAATTTGATATAATTTTTTTTGTTTTTTTTTTGGGGGAAGAAAGAAACTTTTAATAAACCAAACTCAAGCTAAACAAACAATGAAAGAGAACTCCATTTTCTATAGTACACATCAAATCAGAAACAAAACTGTAACGAAACACCCCTAAAACTCGAACAAGAAAATCTAACTAATGGCTCCCAGGAATCTAGGGGTGGTTTGATTCTGGGATGTTATACGCTAAGTTCTTTTCTTTTCTTTTCTTTCTTTAAGTTTGGCCTAGATTGCAGACATCTTGTCCACAGCTGGGGTAAATATTTTTTAACTTTTGACTTTTATCATCCACTTATGTTGTCTCTCAAAACAAGAAAATAGTTTCACAGCAAAGAATCCTGAGTTAGAAAAATCCTGGTGATGTAATCGAAAAGTGGCACATCCTGAAGCTTCTTAGAGAAAGAATTTGAGACTGCCAAAATTAGCTTTAAAAGCCCCATTATCCGAGCTAACTATCATCCAACATCACTAAGTTGCCCAGCATAGATCCTACATCTACGATTGAAATAATTGGAAGCAATGACTTGATTTAAGTTCACAGTACATTGAAAGAGCATTTAATGCATTATATCATGAAGTTAACTTTAGGCCATTTATTCTTGTGTTTCATTTTCAGTTTCAGAAACTTCTTACATAATACAGGACTAGAGAAAAATAGTGGAACAGATACAGCCAAGGTTAACTTAAGGACCCATTCTCCAAGCTGTCTAACTAGCATCCAATATTGCTAAGATAACCAGCACAGATTCCACATTTATAAATGAAATAATGGGAAATACTAACTAGATTTCAACTTCAAAGTACCTATAAAGAGCATTTAAGAAATTATACCATGGGGTTAACTTTAGCCTGTTTATGCTCGTGGTTAATTTTCAGATGTGGAAACTTCTTAAATAATACAGAATCAGACACAAATATGGAACAAGAATATACCTCATCTTTCTCTATTGTAGCATCAGCAATTGTTCGCACATCCTCATGCACATCAAAATGAAAAAGCTGTGCAAAATAAAACAGAATATAATAATGAGCAACCACTAATGAGCATAGCCTACAAGTGACAATTAGACAATTTAACATTAACACAGCTCAATCCAAGGGAGGGAAGAAAAATAAAAGAATATTGAACATTACCGGTCCACTTTTTCCTCTAGCCTTGTTTATGATTAGCTCATAGAAACTATGCTGCTGTACTTCCACAATCATGAAATAAGTGATGCAAACTTAATTAGCATATATACAGAAAATCAGATACCAGAATTGTTTGCAAGTACTTCTATCAAATTCATCTTACATGTGGAATGATAAGATCTTCTTTTACATATAGTAAATTTTCCACTGAGGTTGTTCGGACCTCTCGAAACTCAGGCGCAAGTTGCTGTTGAACAGCCCGAAGAAAATCTCCAATTTTATCACCCTTTCTTACCTGAATGATAAGAAAAAGAATATGAAAATTGAATAAACTGATAATTTCAATTTTCAAAGAGAAACCACAAGGAGAAAACAAATGTAAGTCGAGCATGCTTTACTTGCCTGGATCACTCTCCTATGCCCTGCTCCATCCCAATAGCTGTATGTAATTTGAAGTGGTTCATCTGCAAAAAAAAAAGAAGGTAAGAGCTTCTTTTGAAACATCCTACTTGGGAAAGAAAAAAGAAAAAAGAAGTAGCAAATAAGACAACAGAATTACTTTGTATCTTCTCCTGCTCAAGAAGCCACTGTTTCCGCAACCTTTCACGCTCAGCTTGTTCTTCTGCCTCCCGCTCACTGAAATAAATCCATAGCACCAAGTTAAAATTTTTGAGCCAAAAGAACCAAATAGAGGGAGGGACAGAAGTGTTAGTGCGAGAGAGAGAGAGAGAGACAGACAGAGAGAGAGACAGACAGAGAGAGAGAGATATTACACCTATCTGGCAGAAAGCTAGTTTCAACTGTAGGATCTTTTCCAAGTCTACCACACCATAATCCTGCAGCCTCTGAAATTTCTGTAGAAAGCACAATCAAAATGAAAGAACAAAGAATCAGCAATAAGTTTCTGATGGGCATCCATAAAAACATTAGATGAGACTACTCATGAGTGACCACTAAAATGTCAGATATCTGGAATTCTAGATCTCAAATATACACCATGTCAGAAAATTATAATAAAAAATTTCATACATGTAACAGATAAATTGTTCCAGATTAACACATAATAATTATAAAAGGATAATACATCACGTAAAAGGCGAAAAAGAAATGCCAAATTAATATACAAAATTCCATATTGATATTTGAGTGATAGAGATGCAGATTACAATATAGTATAATATTAATCAGACACAAAGATGGCTGAGAGCAACTTCAGTCACTACATAACCTGGATTTTTTTTTTAACTTCTTTAAGGAGAGAAATGCTTACTATTTTGTCCATCTTCCTCTTCACTTCCATTCTCAATTTCATCCGCAAAGGACAATCGAGAACTCCCCTTTATCTTCCTCTTCTTACGCTTTTGTAATTGAAGTGCCTCCTCCCTAAATTAAAAATAAGACATTTAAGGAGAGAGAAAAAAAAGAGATTGGCTGTTGAATAGATTGACAAATGCGAACACTTGAAAATTTTCACAGTAACAATCCTCATAATGAAACTCACTCTTGTTGTAGCTTCTGAAGTTTCTCCTTCTCTTCCTCTTCAATTTTGTTCCGGATATTTACTCTCTACAACAAAAATTGACGCCACAATACCGCTTTTTAACTATCTTCTGCTTCCATTAGTATATGTAAATCTATAAGGAAAAAAATTCTCATGCTTTTAGAATTTACCTTCTCAACATATTGCTCCCTTGTAACCAAACCAACGGTTTCTTTCTTAAATGCTGTCTCAAGAATCTGAAATATTCATTTAACAATATTATTAACCAATGACATTAGCCAGTTCTGTCTATACACAACTTGTTATGGTTATCAATTTTAACGCAAGTATAAGAAAAAAACAAGGTAAAAATAATGCATAGTTTCACATTTTTCTTTCATTGAAAAAACAGAGAAAAACAAAAACAACATTAAAAAACTCTTAAGATTTTTGAAGATGAAGTACATGCGCATGGGGAACTTTAGGTTTTGAAGTCGAACCTCAGAAGTGCTTGACCCAAATTGGAGAAGACCCGGCTGGCCTTTATCAGAGGATGACTTGGTTTTGAGCTCCTGAATTTTCTGGCGCTCGGCTTCTCTTTGTTTCTCGAGTCTTCGGATCCTCACAGCATCTTGGGCGGTACCCACATATCCATCTCCCATACCCGACATCTTTTCCTTTCTCTCTGTTTGCTCCCTAGCACTCCCTCTCTTGTTCCAAACTTCAAACTGATAGAAGAACTTAAGGTTAAAAATTTTATTAGAACATCTCAATCAAATGGCTCTCAAAATTGGTTTCTTAATAAAATAACTACTATGCATGTACCTATTAGAAGTTAGCACGTTCCATTTTTGTCTTTTCTTTTTTTGGTAAGGTGGAGTCTAGCATTTTTCTAACATTTAGAACAATAATTCAATTTAAAATTCGAAGCACCAAAATTCTATCAAAATTTCGGTAAAGCTTTCCATTAAAAACAATTAATAAAAAAGCAGGATAGGACAGATAGCTTGAGCAAATAACCTATCTAGAGTAGGAAAGATAACAACCGAAATCTAACAAAATATATCAATCCAAATATGGAAAAGATAATGTAGCTCAAATATTTGTTTGCCCTAAACAAAGAAACAAAAATGCAAGTGATGTAACTTGAGCAACCAGAAAACAAACAGTCCCATGCCCCTGGCATCGACACTCCTATAAGCTTAAGTAACCAAAATTAAACCCTAATAAATCCTCAATCAGAAAAACAAAAAATCAGAAATTTAAAGAAGATCATGAACTACCTGGGTGGTAGCTGATTGCGCAGACTAAGAGCACCAGAAATTGAATGGGAAGGAAGGAAGAAGAAGAAGAAGAAGAAGGGTTAGAGGAGGAGGGAAAAATCAAAATTGGGAAAGAGTTTATGTGAATAGAGAGGGAAGCCGTATCGGAGAACTCGGAGTCCGCGAGTGAGACGCCGTATGTGGAGGTTGGGTGGGTTATTCATTAGTAGTGATGTAAAACGGGCCGGATCCAGCTGGCCCAAACTCAAAATTTTGGACTTATAATTGGGCGTACCCTATTGGGCTTTTTGAATATTTTAAGTCAGATTTAATTGGGCCTGAAGAGGAGAGAAGGGCCCAGTTTATCCCATTACCCATCCTAAGTTCTGGTTTTCCTCCCAAACTGAGAGTACCTGGGGCTGATCGGTATTTTTCGATTTTTGGTTTTAGTTTTTTTTTTTTTTTAAGTAAACTTTGGTTTTCAGCTCGATTTCGAAAATTTGGGATCTAATATTTTCGATTCATTTTCCGTTTAATTATAATAATACTATTTATATATCAATATAAATTGAAATTTAATTAAATATAATGCATCTTGGCAAAAAAAGACAAAATTAAATATGATGCATAACATAAATATTTGCACGAGTATTATTGGTAGTTTAGTAGTACTAGTTGTAACCAAGGAAGAAAATTTCGTTTTTGAGGAGGGAAAAATTTTAATACAAAACCAAGCATTTTTTTGGGAGGAATTCGGAAATTTCATGACCTGAGAATTGAATTACAACAATAGTAGCTGGCTATTTGTCATATAATTTATTTTCAGCATTTTACAATTGGTTTGAAATTGTTGCACATATTATTGGCATGTATTTAGAACATCTCCAACAGAAATAGCAAATGTATTTTGCTACTCAATTTGAAGAGTCACGTTGGATAAATCATCTCTAACAGAGGTAACAAATGGACTCTTCAAATTGGGGACCTAAAAGTTGACTCTTCAAATATTAAAATATTAATATAATATATAGATAAACTTAACAAACCATATTTAATAATAAACATAAAAAGATGAAAAATAAAAAATTAATAAGATTTGAAGAATCTATTAGAGTGAAAAAAAATTTAGGTAGCAAATATCACTAATAGAGAAATTAAAAGGGTACTGAGTTTTGAAAAAAGCTTCTAATGTTATGAAAAAATGGTACTTCTAGAGTCATTATTTCTCTTACTACTAATGCAAATGTGGTGGATATTAGTATTCAATTTCATATGTAACTTGAGTTTAATTGTGTAAATTAACTTGAGTTTAATTCTGTGTAGTTGATCCAGATAACCACCTTTCAATTTCACTATAGGGTGGTAAACTAAAATGGGCTGATCATATTAATGTAGATTATATGGAACTAGTAGACTTATATGACATTAGTGACCAACTTGGGCACCCAACAAAGGGTACAGTGCAAGTGATTAGTGATAAAACACTGCTTTAGTGTATTGCTTGTGCCCTTCCCAATAGGGTGGTTGTGGCCTTTACTAGGGAAGGTTTCTACAAGTACATCAAGACCCCAGAATCTGTAGTTTTTGAAAGATCTCAAGGTAAAGTAAAGGGTGGATATTGATGTGATTGAGGTGGAGCTGATTGGGCAAGCAAATGAAGGAGATTGTGATGCTGACAAGAATTAAATTTCAAAAATTTCCTCGTTAAGGTCTCAAAATATTGTCGAATAAAAATTTTAATTATTTTAGTCAAAATTTTCAATGAAATCAAAATTTTCAAATTTTTTAATCGTTAAAATTTTAACGAAATCCAAATATTAATTCTTTCAATGCTTATGACTTTGTAGATAATCATTATGAGCAGGATAATGCTACCATTGCTATGGCTACTTCGTATGCATTACCAAAAAAAAAATTGTTATATACAAAAGAAAAATGGGTAAAAATAGTGTTAGTGTTTCTAGGCCTATATTAAAGTGACAAAGAAAGAAAGATTTGAAATATAGAAACACACAGGCCCAAAATCACCATGCTATTCTTTTCCTAGCAATGAATCAAGAAGAGCTGCTTCTTCCTCCTGCAAACATGAAAAAGAAAGAAGAGATGAAAAAAAAAGAAGAAAAAAAAAATGCTAAGCAATCACTTACACCTCACATTAACAATATATTATTAATGGTATGAACAAAGTGCATTGACATACCACCAAGGCATTAAACTCAGTCTCCTCATCTATGGCACTAATGATGGCAGGATCCTCCAGCAAATCCTGTTTCCAAGAATAGAACCAAAATTTACACAGAAGCTATCATTCATTGCTAGTTCTCCACACTTACTCAATTTTCTCTTAAAATAAATAACAATTCAGCCTCACTGCATTTTGCTGACTACTGTTTGCTTCTAAAAGTTTATTCAGTGGGAAAATACCTCCTCAGGTGTTTTTGGAAGTAAAAATAAATTTTAATTCACACTCACAGGCATAGAAAGACAGACAGATAGGCACAAACATACAAAATTTTATGGAGGTTTTCAGAGCTCAATTTTGTTCTAGTACTGTGCATCCTACAAATCTTTTACAGTGGTTTAGCCTAGTGACAAGAAAGCTCTATTACACAATATGTGAGAGGAACTGTTAAAGCCTGTAAACAAAATGAATGAGATTGCTTACATCATCAGCAATTTGCAATAGACCATCATTATCCTGCACGAACAAAATCCAATAATATTTAGGTTCTGCTTCCATATTATGGAATCAGCGACAGCTCTGAACCAAATTAATCTAGAGTAGTATGTTAACAGACATTTTAAGTAACTTGTTTGTTAATAAAAGCAGAGGAACATAGATGCATTTAATTAACTTGAGATGCAGACAGTGTCTTAAAAATCTTGAAGGTTACCTTTACAGCAACAAAGAGAAGTGGATCAGACGGTGTATAAATCATGTAATGTGCACCATCCTGCAGCAAAGAACAATAGATTAACAAGACCGTGAAATGAAAATACCATAAAGCATTTGTATACATCATCGAAAATCATATAGTTGCGTACACACACACATACAAATTCTTAATACTTCAATCTTTTGAAATATCACATGAATTTATCTTCCCATGAATCACCAACTGAATATTGCACTTCTGTGGGAACATTTCCTTTCCAAATCAACTTTGTTTGGCTCCATGGTAGGATCCAACAGATTATTAATCAAATGAAGAAAGATTTACAAGAGAAATTTCTTGAAGAGTGAACAGACAATGAATTTCGATCACGACTGGTCCCGAAGAGTTGAAGTAATTTCTTGAAGAGTGAACAGACTACATCTATCACAACTATTGAATAAAATTCTCGGAAACACAGAAGATCCTTGTATTGCATTGATTGCATATCAAGAGAACAAATGGGTGTTCATATAGGACTCCAATACATAAAATCTGCTTAACAAAACAGCCATACTAAGAGTATGGAAGCTGGTGGACTGGTCAGTGCGACAATGATGATAGGACGGTGCAGTGATGTGATAGTGATGATGAGAATTTTTGTTTTTATTTTTTTGTTTGAGAAGGGGGGGGGGGGGGGGGGNGGGGGGGTTTGTTTAAAGGAGGGTTATGGAGAATTAGGGTGTTCTGATACCATGTTTAGAAACAAATTTAAAAAGGCTAAAAAAGATCATTGTATTACAGTGTATTACAGTGCATATGAAGAACATAGGTGTTTATAAAGGGCTCAGACACACGAAATCTGCACTAGAAATCATCCTCTCACTAAGCTAATTAGATGAGAATTAAGCTAATTAAACAACAATTAAGCTACCAGACTGTAAGCCTTGAATTAAGAAAATTATCCTTAAATCAATATTTATTTACCAGGCTGTAAACTACCTATACTAGGGACAATGACTCTACATTGTTTAGTAACTTTATTATGCTGTATAATTCATGTCCAAGTCCAACACACAGGTTAATATACTATTAAAAAAATAAATAATGATATTCAGAGAACACAATCATTTTTCAGCAATAGAATTGTACTTTAATGAAACAGATAATAATTATACAAGCAAATTCACCAACAAAAAAATAATAATTCTACAGGCAAAAAATCTTCACTAGTCAAGCACAAGCCAGTTTGCTGCAACATAAAAGTACTAAAAATTACAAAATTCACATTTATGTCACATTCTTAAGAGAATTATACTGTATATAGATGGTTATCAAGTTACCAAATGGAAACATGTAATCTCTACACCCTCAGTTGGCAAGCCATCTACATCTTGACCATCATCTGTGAACATAGTTAGCACCACACATTAATACTGGAATAGAAGAGAATGAAATAGAGAGGCTTGTATCAAATACAGATATCATAATCACTCAAGAGTTCAACAAGCATAAAAAAGTTTAAAGAAAAGACAGAAGAGAACTATTGCCTGTGCGGAAATCAAATATGTCATCTTCTGAGTAACAAAACCCTCCTCTTGCTGTATAACAGAATCTGATAGGAAGACAACAATTGGAGCAATTTAACATCAAGGTACTAGAAGAACCAAGATAACAGGTTTTATAAAATTAAGATATCAAATCTATATAACCATACCCGCTATGTACCAGATGCATGTGTATCTTGGCAAGGGCATAAGCAGCAGAGGGAATAATAGCTTCAACTTCTTCATCGCTGACCTAAAAACACAAACCACATAGTTTAATTGATAAGGAAAATTAAAGCTACCAGAAACAAACACTTCAATTTCATAATGATCACTGACATGTTGATTAAGAGACCTTTAATTATGTCAAAGAACCTACTCAGTCTTGCATCAACCTCTATCTTTCCTGCTGTACCGTGATAGTTTGATATATTTGATTGAAATTATAATTTTGAAAAACACGACTTTTCAGTTTCCCAATATACATAAATCAAATTCATCTTTTAACATATAGTTAGTTTGTATATAAGCTTTCTTCAACAACAAGGAAAATTCATATTTTAGTTCTTTTAAGCACGAATTCATTTCTTATGTGCTTCTTAATGGTCTTAAAATGGAAAAAAGAAAAAAATATGTGCTCACATTTTTTCCACTCTGTTTCATTGAAAAAGAAAAGAAAAATCTTTGAGAAGCTCCAAGATCTATTAGAGATTCTTTGATTGACACCCTCAAGCTAAAAACATATTACATTCAATTAAACACTCCCCAAATGAAAATGAATTACACTAAAAGGACCATAGTGTAGGAGTTCTTAAGTCTTTCGGGAAACACACTCTAGAGGTCTTTTAGACACATAGTTCAACTGATGCCAAAGCCTACGTATCTTGGACAGAAAGAAAGGAAAATACTCCTTTGCATGATAATGAGAAACCCTAAAGTTCCAAACGGAAGCTCAAAACTAATATTATTGATAATAAACAAACCAAGAGTCTAATACAGTTGCAGTTTTGATGGCCTTTGGGCGTAGTGGCACCTCCTCTCCCTCAAAGAATGGGTAGAAAGTGTGAGTATTGAGCTTCAATCTCTAATCCCCCTCCCCCCAACCCAAGCATTTTCTTCCTGATCAATTCACATCGTCCAGAACAAAACTTGTATTCAAATGCACATGTGTGAATGAGAAGATGTTTGGTTGAGATTTTTCATCTGTCTAAGTAAAAGTCCATTCTATCCTTTTGGCGAGAAAGGGAGATGAAGGTGAATGATGAGAAAGAAGTGGACAATCACATCCAATCATTCATGGTCATGGCAATAAAATAAACTGTAAATAAATCAATAAACAAATTTTTCATGGGAAATCAATAAGCTGTTTAAAGTTAAAGTTATATACGAAAACATATGGACTATTATATCTGCATCCAGAAAATAATGCAGTGTCAACATTATCAAACGAAGTCTAAACAAATTTAAGACTGAACTGAAAACTAGATGTGGACCAGAAGAACATACAGCTGACCAGCCATCTATATTTGTGCTCTTTAATATTTGAACAGGCCTGCAGAAAAAATATATATATAAAGTAAATATTAATATAAATTTAACAAGGTTTCTGGATAAACTGCTCTGTCACAAAAACCAACATGACTTACGTGTCAACTGGGCAAAGCAACATACATTCATCCCCCCGTGAGCTTCTGAACACTCTCCTTATAACGCACTCTAATGGGAAATTATTGGTAGGATCAACCTGTCCATGACTGGTTCAGAACTTTGTTGATTTAAAGATGCAATTGCAACGACAAAGAAAATAATGGCACCATAATCTGTATCCTATCAAATTTACAATGGGTTTGTATGCACAAATTTACAATGTGCACTAATTTTTTATTTTGCACCTAAATCATCAGGACGGTAATTGCTCTTTTTCTCTTTTGTTTTTGCTCTAACCTTAAGACCTGTTACGTTGGGTAACCAAAGCAAATAATGAG
The DNA here is from genome assembly GCA_003254885.1 of Purshia tridentata. Lineage (NCBI taxonomy): Eukaryota > Viridiplantae > Streptophyta > Magnoliopsida > Rosales > Rosaceae > Purshia > Purshia tridentata. Next base: position 10,706 of record QANT01002688.1, read on the forward strand.
ACCCATAATCCCAAAACGAATGCGGGTTATGAATCACTCGCACTAAAAAATAAATAAATGAAAAAAACAACAAGTTAATTATGAACTGAGCAAGTGTTATATCCGGATTTTAATCTGACAAACTGTATTGAATAATATGCCCTTTGAAGGGAAAGTTCCTAATTGCATAAAATTAACTCTCAAGTGGATAGTGGTCTGTTATATGATGGAGCTAACCAAAACAAATGGCATATCGGCATGTCATTGACCTATAGGCAGCAGTACCTCTAGCTGCTGCTCATTCTACTCATGGATTAATTGAGGGGATAGTTGATAAAACTCATTTGCCTTTCAGAGTTAGGTTCCAAACTTTAAATTATGTTCTGCACTATCTAACTGAAAGAGAACTTAATTAAGCAAGAAAGAACTCACAAGGGAGGCAATTCGCTTGGAAGAAGCCATGAGCACCTTTCCATGATCATCCACCACAAACCCAGCCGGCGGTTTTGGCAGCGGCGTGGGATGGAAAGCCGACGACCTCAAATCCGAATCCAAAATGGAAGACCCACTACCAGCAGCACCCAGATTATCCACAATTTCAACATCACTCAAGCTCAGATCCTCTGAATTGCTACCACCACCACCCTTACGCTTTTTCTTCTTCTTGTTGTTGTTGGCCGTGGGAGACCGCTTCTTCACCGGCCCAGTCTGCGACTTTGCCGCGGCGCAGAAAGAGATGTGGAGTCTGGGAGTTGAGGAAGGGGTTGGGAGCGAGATTGAGACTGGGAATAGCTGGTTGAAGTGGAAAGCGAACGAGGGAAGATGGAGACTGGAAGCGGTTGATGGTGTTGTGGAGACTGAGAATGCCATGTTTGATGTATAGCTTGCTGTCTGGTAGTCCGCTGGCAGAGCCAAGTTTTTGAGAGTGCGTCGCTTTGGCGGCAGAGTATATAATATTGGATAATTGCAAGGGACCATTTCTTTAGGTGTTACCAAGGAGTTAAATTTCGGTTATGTGGAAATTTTCGATGGAAATTTCGATGGAAATTTCGATGGAAATTTTGGGAAATTTTAAATTTCGACAGAAATTATATGGAA
>QANT01002689.1:0-13640 GCA_003254885.1 Purshia tridentata
AACATTTTGAAGTTGTGCTTGAACAATTTATGAACATTTTTAATAACCATAATAATCTATATTACCTGCATTTTTCCTCTGCAATTTCACATCTCCCTTTCATTTCATCTAATTTAAGTAATTATCTGATTTATCAATTGCTCAATTAGACTAAGCACATGTTGATCTTGTTCTGCAACTTTTGCACCTTTAGTAAGTATTGAATCAAGAGACGACACCTACAATCCCAACCAAAGTTACAATTTCCAAAACTAAGTATGAATTATAAAGAATAAATATTTGCCTACATGTCTGGTATATATAGCACTTTTTCATTGGCCATAAAATATGATCACACAATCAGGTAAAAAAATTCCTTACCATATAACACTAAAAATAAAGTTGGTGGATTTCCATTTGTTGGCAGCTGAGTAACAATCACTGAGGACTTTACTGTAGACACACCAAAAAAAGCTTTACAAGTTACTTACACTAAAAAAACCTAAGACCTAAACTTATGCACATATTTGAACAAGCATATCACCTTAGAGCTTCGGCACCCAAAATTTGCTCACATGGAATCCATCCATTAATATTAATCAAATTGAAAATAACTGTCATAGTTCATCTAATCTATCAAATTGAACTTCACATTTGCACAAAGACAAAAATAGAATTGAAAGATAAAATTCATATGAATACATAAAAAATTAAGAAACCTTAAGACCCAAATTAGCTAGCTTCAAGATCGGAGAAGTCCTCATCGTTTTAGTTCTCCTCCTTTTGTACCTCTTTCCTGGTTAGCCAAGAACAATCTCATATCTATACCCAAATCTAATGGTGACTGGATTTGGAAGCTCGTCGATTTGGTTCAGCGAAGAAGCCACCAAGGCGTGCTCCATGGTGAAATCTATCAAATTGAACTTCACATTTGCACAAAGAAAAAAATAGAATTGAAAGATAAAATTCATATGAATACATAGAAAATTAAGAAACCGTAAGATCCAAATTAGCCAGCTTTAAGATCGGAGAAGTCCTCATCGTTTTAGTTCTCCTCCTCTTGTACCTCTTTCCTGGTTAGCCAAGAACAATCTCATATCTATACCCAAATCTAATGGCGACTGGATTTGGAAGCTCGTCGATTTGGTTCAGCGAAGAAGCCACCAGGGCGTGCTCCATGGTGAGGGTAGTGATCTCGGGCAAGTGTGGGAGAGGTAGATGTTATACAAGGCTAATTGATATCAGAGGCAGAGAGGAGAGAGATGGAGAGCAAGAGAAATGGAGAGTGAAAAACATGAGACAGAGAAAACGTTGTTGGACCGGGATTGTATAAATTGGGCCTCTTTGAAAACAAGAAAAAGGACCTGGGTCTTAAAAGTAGTGAGAGTCCAGAAGTAGGTTTTATAATCATTTACTTTTAATTAAATTGAAATAATTGTCATTTGGTTGTTAATTAAATATATATTTACTAAGTGAGTGTTGTGAACGAGAGATTCAAAGAAATCGACTCGAAAAATAGTCCCTTCGCTTGGCCCCATTGTTGGAACAAGATAAAAGTTCTCACTTCTCTTACGAAAAAAAGAATAATAATCCAATTTGGATAAATTTCCTCTTTAGACTAGAGGCTTCATCATCTATTCTGTAGAAATGACAAATTTTAAAAAAGAAGGGTGCTCTCACCTCACTACTTTAGAACATGAGCAAGGCCTAGCATCATATATACTTTAGCATATTAGCTTCAAAAAATTTCTTCGTTGTTTTTGGCCTAAGGGTGTCGGCAAAGAGTGTCAAACCTCTTTAAATCTTGTGTTATTTTTTGTTATCATTTTTATTTTATTGATGTCAACTAGGGATAATGGATGAGGACATGCAAGTGCAGAAAAGTAATTTTCACAAGATAAACGATATGTATATGTCAAATGAAGATACTCTAATTGGTGAAGAGACATTATCAAATTTAATAAACGGCATTCCAACGTATGTTTGAGTCATATGAGGTTCTTTTTGACTATTGTGCACATTATGCTAAGAAAATAGGTTTTGCCTTTAGAAAAAGATTCGAAAAAAAATGATGGAAAAGTAAAATATTTTTTACTTGTTTGTTCACGAGAATCAAAGGCAAATCTAAAAATCAAACAATTGAGCCAGTGTCGTCACAAATAACAAGATGTCTTGCTCATATCCGAACAGTGCTTCAATCAGATGGTAAGTACAGATTGAGCACAATATATCTCCAACACAATAATTGTTTATTTTTAGAAAATGCACAACCCCATTAGGCAATACAAAACTATATATAGATCCACATTAAAAAAGAAGATTGATTGATAATGACAATTTTGGTCTACGACAATCTAAGAGTTATAATACTATATTAATTGAAATGGTGGACATGAAAATTTGCATTATAGTGAGAAGGATGCACGAAACATCATTGACAAGGTTAGAAGACTGAAACTTAGGAGTGGAGATTCAAATGTACTTCATAAATATTTTATTATGATGCAATATCACCATCCAAATTTTTTTTATTCAATGAATCTTGATGACGAAGATCGAAACATATTTTTGGCTGATGCAAGGAGTAGAGCAGTAATTTTGAAGATGTAATAACCTTTTACATGACATGCTTGACAAATAAATATGATATGCCATTTGCTCCTTTTGTTGCGAAAAATCATCATGGCCAATCTGTACTTTTGGGTTATGGATTGTTAGCACAAATCATTTATATGGATATTTGAAACGTGGAATGCATGCATGAATGGAAAAGCTCCTAAAACTATAATTACAGACCAATTTGGAGCTATAAGAAATTTCATTGAATAGATATTTTCAAAAGCTAAACATCGATGGTGCTTATGGCATATTATGGAAAAAAATTTCAAAAATTTTTTCCATGTAAAGACAGTATCAGGCTTTATAGTATAACTTAAATAAATTGGTATATGAATTATTAGTAATTGATGACTTTGAGAAGCAATGGACAAATATGTGTGATAAATACTTTTCAGATAGACATGAGTAGTTAGATGGATTGTATAAACACAAACATCGATGGGTTCTCATATATTTGGAAAACACATTTTGGACTGTAATGTCAACTCCTCAACATAATGAAAGTATTAATTCATACTTTGACAAATTTGTGAACTGAAAAACTAATTTGAAGATTTTTGTAGAGCAATATGGTGCAGCCATGCGAGATAAGATTGAAAAGGAAGGACGAAAATATTTTCATACTTTCTTTAAAAGGATAAAACTATTTAGTGTTTTAAATTTGAGAAACAATTTTATGAACTTATAGGAATAAAAAATTCGCAGAGTTTCAGGATGAGTTGAAGGCAACAATATTATCATTTATTTTAAGATGAAGAAGAAGGATCAATTTGTATGTATAAAGTCGCAAAAGACTCATGTAGTAGTTAGAAACTAACTGGTCTTATATATTATTATGTTGCGTTCTTAAATTCACAAACAACCATGAATAGCCTCTCACAAGTTTCAAATAACCAAACAAGATGATTCTTAGTGGTTTAGACCAAAAAAAAAAAGTCAAAGGAATAAAATAGGTATGATGCAGAAATCAAATTCAAGTTTTTTTTTTTTGGTTCTACCCTAGGGCACCCTTAGAGGTGTAATGTGACTTGCTCAAACTGGTTTCACAAGCCAAAAAGCTTTAGAAATGGGAAATCCCATTTTACACTAAATCAACCTATTAAAACACTCAAAAGATATAATGTATATGGTTTAGGAAATTAGGGATATAAAGTGTTTGCCATTTAAAGTTTAAACTATAGGGTATACCCTAAACAAAATTACTAATCTTAGTAACCTATATTCTAGAATTAATATGACAAATATGTATATAAAAAATTAATTACATAACATATTAGAATATTACATAACCCTAATAAATATAACATATACTCTAAATATGTATATGAAACACCTTAATAAAACCCAATAACCCATAAGTATAATGAAACCCCAAAAACCCCTAATGAAAGCATGAAACCCCAAAATTTTTAGGTTTATTTGCTATAGACTATTATTATTGTTTAAATTTGTGAACTTTGTGTGATTGAGGATTTTTATTGTTTAATTTGTTTTTAACTTTAGTTGAATTGGAACTTGGAAAATGTGGAAACTATCAAACACTATTAAAAATATTTGGATTTGAATTTTGAATTTTGGATTTTATATAACTATGTAACACCGAATCAAACCGTAACCGTATAAGGTTTGGTTTGGTTTGATTTTTTTCTCATTTTTATGGCGTAATGCACCGAACCAAACTGTTCTCATTTTTACAGGGTGGTGCATAGTTTTATACACATGGTGAACCAATTATTATTGTTTAAATTTGTGAACTTTGTGTGATTTGATGATTTTTATTGTTTAATTTGTTTTTAACTTTAGTTGAATTGGAACTTGGCAAATGTGGAAACTATCAAACACTATTAAAAATATTTGGATTTGAATTTTGAATTTTATATAACTATGTAACACCGAATCAAACTATAACCGTATAAGGTTTGGTTTGGTTTAGTTTTTTTCTCATTTTTACGGCGTAATGCACCGAACCAAACTGTTCTCATTTTCACAGGGCGATACATAGTTTTATACACATGGTGAACCAAACCGCACCGCGCCCACCTCTAAAATGTCTAAAGGTAATATTGTGAAATGAAAATTGAAATTGATCTCGATGTCTTATAACTTAATAAGTTATATTATCCACGTTCGAACCGTACCCTCCCCTTCAAGAAAAAAAAAGTTTATATATAAGAATCCTAGGAAACCCATTCCCCTCTTCTGTTGTGTGCTGCTCAATTGCTTTGTTTCTCTCTCTCTCAATTTCAGACCACACCAACGGAGCAAAGGATACTCAAGCCACTCTCTCTCTCGCATCTCTATACAGACAAACAAACAAAATTCGTACATTCTCTTCCTCTCTTTCTCTTTCTCTCTCTCTCTCTCTCTCTCTCTCTCTTCGTCTGCGTAATCTCTTTCCCGTTTTCGCATCACCCGTTAGAGCACGGGCTTCTGTAGTTCTGTTAAGTTTACTTTTTTCCGACTCTGTTTTGGGGTTCTTTTCTAATTATTACTTATTGCGGCTTTTGTACATTTTTCTGTTTATGGGTTCTGAAGATTTGGTTCAACTTATGATTAGGCTTATTACTGTTTGGTAGTGTGAGGTTTGAGGAGTAGTGTGGTTTTAGTTGAGGCATTCAGGAACAAAAGGGCTAAGAAGCTCATCGTATCGGTGATGACGAAATTTGCAACCCTTTTCAACATTTTGGAGCTTAAAATGAAATTAGGAATTATACCTCAGATCAGATTTTCTGATTGGGATATGTTTTTTGGTTTTCTTACATTGGTAGGAGGGTTTTTGTGGGAAGTCAGCAAGTAGGAGATATCTATGCTGGAATCAAGATTCCAAGGTGTTTCTAATGTTGACTTTTGTTTATGACTTATTTCAAATGAAATTGTTTAGCAAACTTAGCATAAAATTTATACAAATAAGATGCTTTGTTAGATATAGAAATTTGTGTTATACCTTTTCTAGATTTTCTGTTCATACAGCATTTTGTTAAACAATCACAAATGCATATAACGATTTCTCTCTCTTTATTTAGGTTCTAGATGTTTGTTTCTGTGCTTGTGTGAGGTTGCCCCATAACTATAATATCCTTGTTCTGCCACTGCAAATTACGATACAAGAAAGCCCATTGAAGGAATGAGCTTGGCATTCCTCCAGGGCTATTCTTNAGTGGTTTTGAAAAGTTTTTTAAAAGTTATCGGGATTTTAAATTGGAAAGTAAAGTGTTTTGGGTGTTTCTCAAATTTTAAAGTTTGACTTTTAAAAGGGGCAAAAGTTGACTTTTCGTTCTGGAGGACTTTTTGCATTGACTTTGGGTTCGTTGGAAAGGTCTCGTCCTTACGAGTTCGTAGACACGTAGCACGCGTCGAACGGAGCTACGGTTTGGAAGTTACGGACGTGTGAAGGGAAGGACAAATTGGTAATTTTGGAAAAGTTGGATTTTTAAAAATGGCACAGGACCCCAGAAATCTCAGACTTTCTCTCTCCTCTCTCCCGAGTTTTCTCTCCCTCTCGCGAGTTCCATCCCCAACCGCGCCTTTCGCTGGCGCGTGGGGGCGCGTCCGGCGGCGGGCCGGCCTGGTTTTTGGCTCGTTGTGCGCGCCTCTCCTCCCTCTTCCTTCCGGTGGTGGCGGTTTCCGGTGAAACAGTCCAGAACTCGGGGATTCGCGCATGCACGGTCGGCGTCACCGTCGGCGATCTCGCTGTTTCCGGCGACGACGAGGCCCAGCGACCGCCCAGATCTTCTCCCCTCGTCGAGCCCAGCTTGTTGATGGGTTCGATTGCACCGTTGGACCGCCGTGGACGGCGGATTGAGAGTGGGTGTGCCGCCGGCTTTCCGGCCAGTTTTCTCCCTTTTCCGGCCACTTTTGGCCGTCGACCCAGGTTCGAGTTTTAATCCCCTCGATCTCCTCTACGTGCCTGTATAGTTTGTTTTAGCTAAACACGACTTTCGTTTTTGANACCCAGTTGACCGCCCGTTGACCGCTGTGGGTTTCGCAGCGTGTGACGGTTCCAGCGGCTGTTTCCTTGGTTTTCGGCCTCGGGCCAACCACCCGAGGTTGTGGGTGAGTTGTCAGACCTTCCGCGTGGTTTACGAGGGTCGGGTAACCCCCGTGCATGGTGGTTCCCGCTGTTTCGGTTGTGTGTTGACTTGATTCTGACTTGTTGTGAATTCTGGTGTATATCTTGGACTGTCTGGTCTTAACAGGTACGCTAGAGTTTCATTTTTGACAGTTGACCGCCGTTGACCGTTCGTTGACCATCACGGGACCTGCTGCGTGTGACGGTTCCAGCGACCGTTCCTTGGTTTTTGGCCTCGGGCCAACCACCCGAGCTTGTGGGTGAGTTTGGGTACGCTCGGCTTGGGAAATTGTATTCCCGATGCCGTTATGCTGCCGGATTTTAGAATCCGAGTAAAGGAGCCACGAAGGACACGAAGGGCAATTCGGTCTTTTGCTTGACCACTGTGAGTGAACCCAGGACCCTTTAATCCTCAGTTTAGTTAATTACTTGGTTACTTGTATGCTTGTTTGTTTTGGTTGCTGTATGCTAGCTAAGGGAGGTTACGGAATTAGGATTGAAATACTAATAATTTAAGAATTATTTGAGGTAACAGACTTAAGAAATGTTTGGAGCTTCAGAGAGGGCTAAGTAAGGATCAGTGGTTGTGATTGGGATTTAATGAATCCAGGTGGAGACCTTGATTAGGATTGGGATTCCCGGGGTTTTAAGATTTATGTTTGTTAAGGTGATTTGGTGGGAATTTCGGTTTTGGGAAACTGATTTTAAGAACTCAGTTTATTCTCGGTAAAAAAAAATAAAGGTTTGATTTTACTCATCAGTTTTTTTTTGGAAAGGTTAGTTCTGTAAGAAGGGATTTAATTTTAAATCCGAGTTTTGATTTATTTTCTCGTCATATCAAAAAGGATTTGGAACGTGGATTTTGGTGTTTTGAACTAAAGACATTTGTTTTCGGATTGGTACTATTTTCAAAGCACCCAGTTGCTATTCGTACAGACGGATTGGTACTGTTTTCAAGCACCCGGTTGCTACCCATTCAGCTTCTCAAGTTATACAGGTCTTTGGGACCCATCACGGCACACACATAGGCTTTGGGCCGTGTGTCGGGATGCCTCGCCCTTTGGGGGCAGTCTGCGTGCACGTACGACATTCTGGCTTCTTGTACGACGGCGAAGCGACGGTACAAGGGCCACCGAATCCACTCGCATGACGGCGTTACGACGGTGCGGGTGGAAGGATAAGCACGTACGACATCCTGGCTTCTTGTATGACGGCGTTACGACGGTACAAGGGCCACTAAATCCACTTGCATGACGGCGTTGCGACGGTGCAAGTGGAAGGATAAGTTACTTGGGTGCTTAGATGGAAAACGCTCCTTTGAAAATTATGTTCTTTATAATTATCTTCCCTCTATGTGAATTATAGATTTCAGTTCTAAATTGCTATTTTGGGAACTTGACTAGTTTTATTGATTTATCAGAGTTTTCCGTTCTTGTTTTATAATTATAATTTGAGACTTGATCAGCTTTATTGTTTTCTAAAAGAGTTTGCAAAATGGATTTCAAATGCGGGTTTCTACAAAAAGTTTTCAATGAAATTTATAAAATGCTTTTAAAATTGGGGAATTTCAAAAGGGTAACAGCGAGGTTTAGAAACCTTGGTTTTAAAGGTCTAGATGAGAGTTGAGTGACAGTGAGGCGTTGAGAAACTTTGAATTTAAAGTTTTAGGCGAGAGTTGATTACCGGGGTTTGAATGATAGAGGTTATGTGAGATCAAGGGTTTAAATGAGGGTTGTTTCTAAGTTATTGGGGAAGTTAGTTGAATTCTAAGTTTGAGCTTAAGGTGTAACTTGAGGAATCTATTTGATGATAGTGGAAAGATTAATTGAGGTTTAAGTTGGTTTAGAAAGGAGATCGAGGATTCTAAGATTTTGGGAGAAACTAGTGGAATTCTAAGTCAGGACGTTGTGATATAATTTGAGGTGATTCCAGTTTAGAGGACCATTTAAGGATAATTGAGGTGATCTTTCAGTTAGAGGTTAAATTGAGGATGTTTGAGGGATTTAAGGATTACAGTGGAATTGGATTGGTTAGAGGATCGGTGACCAGGTTAATGATCATGATTTATGATTTGAGGTTTGACTGTGATTTGAGGCTTGAGAAGGATTGCGAATGTGATGATTTTACTGATTATTTTAATTGAGTTTATTTTGAGATTTTCAGTAGATTTCACTCACACGAGCTCTAGTGAGCTTACCGGGTTTGTGTGTAAACCCGGTGCACCTGTGGTTGGGTGCAGGGTTTGGTTTTGCAGGTGTGCAGGCTGAGGAGACGGCGGAGAGAAGACGAGGCAGTGGGACCAGCAGTATTTCAGAAACTTGGTTTGCAGCAGTTTCAGAAAGTTATTTTACAGTTTGATTTTTATGTAAAAGTTTTACAGCTTATTTTTATAAACATGCTTTTGTTAAGTTACAGTTATTTCAGTAAATTATTTTATTATTCATGGCTCACAGTTTCAGAAAATGGGTCCACTGCTTCAGGAATTAATTTCAGGAAACAGGAAACAGTTTTAGACACGTGCCCGAGGGTCGGGGCGTGTCATGGTGTGCAGGCCACAATTGACTGGAATGATAGCAGGACTAAGGCATTGGTGTTGGTTATGGAACAAAGTTAGGATTGCAAACACAATATATAAATATAAAAAAAATACCGAAAATTTTTCAATAATATCACTCAATGTATAAATTCACAAATATAACAATTTAAATACAATTACAAGAATATAAACTTTAACTCAATCTATTACAGAATAATATAAAAGAAAGTAGATAGAGGCTTGCCTTAGCAATGTCTTAAGACAGATATTTCACCTCTACTCTTGTGCTTGTAGTTTCAGATGGGTGTCCGTCCCTCGGATACAACTATCTAATTCAAAGTAGAGCACTCAAACTTTGAATTCTAGCGAACTTGTGTGTTTATTCTCTCAAGTATTTGATAACTCTAATCTCCTTGAAGAACTAACAATACTCAACTTGATTCTATTTGTAAATTCCATGTGAAGATGTTTATTTATAGGGATTGGAAGATTGCAACCTTTCACAATGAGAAGTTGCAATTCTTCACATGTAACCCTTCACAATGAAAAGTTATAACCTTTCTCCATGAGAAGTTGCAACCCATAGATATTGAAAGGTTATCTCTATAAAAACTAATTGCAACCCTTCATAATTAATGAAAAGTTGCAACCTAAATTTTAAGTGAGAAGTCACACCTTTTCATAAAAAATTGAAAAGATACAACTTTTAAGATTTCTATTCAAACATATTCTAACAATTGGCATTGAGGATTCGCTATGTGGTGGAGACCAAGCTGAATGAACGTTGGAAGCATCACAAGTTCATCTTGCGCAAGGATTGGTACTATCCGAACTTGAACACAAATGCAAGATTCCAATGTGGTGATCAGCATGTGTGCCCTCTTCAGTGGACACAACTGGTTGCCTTTTGGGATTCTGAAAAGGGAATGGTGAGTTTAGTTTCAAGTTATATAAGTGTGTGCCTGTGATAAAATGTGAAACTGTGTGTGAATGACTCATTGGACTGGCGATTTAGCAAATAAGCAACTTCATATGTCAAACTTAATTTAAGATATATGTACAGGACCCCTTACATGTGTATTCGTTTAATTGCAGCGTCGCCGTGCAATTAACAAGGCTAATCGTGCAAGGCTGAACATGGGACACTGTTCTGGAACCAAATCTTATGCACAACTACGAGATGAATATGTGAGTATAGGGTGTGAATATTGGTAATGATCTAATGATAAAATTTTTGTGAAATACAAAAAACGAAATCTGGCATTTCTGCCAGTCTTATTCACATGGCATGTTTGCAAATGGCAGGTACAAGAGCATGGAAGGGAGCCTGATCGAATTGAATTTTTTAAGCTAACACATCGTAAGGCAAGTGGGGAGCCTGTGGATGCAATATCGGCAAGAATCATGGTGAGTTGTAATTTGGAATTTCCATTGATATTGAAGTGACCCTTAGTGTAAAATTGAGCTCCTGACATATTGGTTAGGACAGAGCATACACCTGATTGTCTGTAATTATTCTTAGTTATATAATTCATTGTTGGCAACTAAGATAATTAACGTAAACAGCAAAGTCGAAGCAGGTTTCTTTTATAAATGAACAGGGAAAATCTCTTACTATCTCATATCACACATCATTATGCACACATACTGTCAAGATATATTAGAAGGTTCAATAATGTCCTGCTAAAGTACTTAAAGGTGTTCTGCATAATGTGAGTAAATCCATGCAATGCTTCAGTTACACTTTGCAACACTCCAACATAAATTACAGTAACTGGGCATGATTGACAGGGTGCCTACTTTAACGTGTGTACCAAGTTCATCAGTTGATTTCTGACTCCTTTATGGAATCTTTCTTGTGTGCAGGAGGAGTTGGATGACAGGGTTCGAGCAATCGAAGAGATGCCAAATGGTGGGGAGCTGATAGAGAAGGTTTGCAATGAAGTATTTGCTGCTTTTCTTGGGCCAGAGCAAGGGAACCGTGTTAAAGGTTATGGCATTGGGGTCACTCCCTCTGACATGCCAGGATTTGTATCTGATAGGAGGGGCTTAGCTGCGGAATTGCATGCACTTCGAGCTGAGTATGAGCTACAAATTGAGAGAGCTAGCAGAGATTCTAATCAACAGAAAGAAGAGATTGAAAGGGGTCGGCATGCAATGGATCAATGCCGGTCTGAGTTGGAGCGCGTTCGGAACATACATCAAGAGGAAATAATGCATTTGCGAAGGCAGCAGCAGAATATGGAGATACACTTTGAATCTCGTGTCACAACTGCTCTGGACAATTACTTCAGGAATGCTGTTTTTCCTAGTTCCATGACGCAAGGAAGCATGGGTCTGTCAATGCATCTGTTAGCAGAGTCTCCCCCACCATAGCTTGATCGGCCAACTTCTCTTCGTAGTGCTCATACCCCAGCTGCTACAAATGTGTACCATCGCGGGGGGTATAGGAATACTTCATCCGTAGTTGAGGAAGGCACAAGTCACAGAGGCGGGCTTTTAGATGCAAGTAGGGGCAACATTGGCTCTCGGAAATGAAATTGAAACAAATGCCAGAGGTGTGTGGTATATACAAATATCCAATATCTGCTGCTAGAATTATGGAATATATTTTGATTAGTATCACTTGCTATAATACATTAGTTTCTTGGGCAAATATAGAATAGCAAGTGTATTTATTTTGGTATTGTATAGTACAAGGTTGTCTATGTTGTGTTGGGTTCATTTGGGATGTCCCTAGGGTCTGGTAGTTTGTATTTTAGTTGGTTTAGTTGTAGTAATCTTGGGTTTACCCTGTTCATATTACGAAATGCTTTACCAATGTAGCTAGCATTTCCAACAGCAGTCTTTGTAATTCCTCTGGCAGTCTTCATTATAAATATAAGTAATATTTTGTGGTTCAACAAGATGTTCCATCTGATATGCTGTGTGCTTTATATTTTCTGGGTTGTTGTTGGAAATTCAGATTGCAGTAGCCACGTAATTCAATTACCACAGCATAGTAGTATGAATGCATCATATCCAATCCAGCTTGCTTAATATAATTGGGTTCGCTCGATGAATGTAGTATAGCAACTAATTATGACCATTGAAAGTTGGATTACAATATAGGTCACATGGCAATGTCACCGATGTCATTATTAGTGGATTTTGTTCCGACTTTTAGTGGAATTGGTTTGCAGAATTGGTGACAAACAATCTTCAATCTACCGCCAAATTGAAATGCAGTACAAGCCAATAAATAAATAGTTGTGGCAGTTATCAAACAATTGAAGAAATGGTTTATATATGAGTGGGTAAGAAGTTTTTTATTATATATTCATACTAACCAAACTTGCAACTTCTATCTGTGTTAGTTGCCGCAGCCCCTGTCTACAACATGTCAGATTTAATCCTATCAACCACCAAAATTTTGAGTTTAGTTTGTATAGAGTATTACCCACCTCAATCTGTACAACTAACAGGTTATTGGAAGCTAGTTAGTGGCTATTAGCTTAAGAAACTAAACATTAGTTGCTATAGGGATTAAGGATGCCTTTGAAATTGGTTGCTAATGCTTGGTTTTCCAGTAGTGACAATACTTGTAATATCTTCATTCAAGCTTGCAATCTATTTGGGCAATTCAATAAAATTTCCACGACTGGATGATTCATTAAATTCATCATTGCCTCTAAAAGCAAGTGCTTGTTTTACAATAAATCTAATAGCCTTTATTGTGGCCTTAAGCCGCAACTGATTTTGTGTAATAAGTTGTGGTGATTGTGGATACATCACTTTTTCTATATGCCCACACACATTTTTTAAGCTATATGAACTTTATATATTAAGACCATGTGGTGAATTTGGAAGCCCAACATGCTTTTGTAGGTAACAATTTATCCTGCTAACTCTCTTCCAATCATCAAACCCTTGAGAATTGAATAATGTATGACATGATGTATCACTTTTAAAAAGGAATCAAGAAAAACAATATACCTTGTTTTTTTTCATAGAATACTCAAGCCATTCAAACTTTTTGAACCAATTATAATAAAACAGATGATGTTGATCTTTATAGAGAGAGTGTGGATACTCATCTAATTTGGGTTGACAAGGTCCATAAAACAAGTATGTTGGGGCTTTACTGTTGGTGACTAAACTCTTTGAAATTTAGAAAGTGATTTCTCAGCACAAATTGGAACATCACTTATAGGTGGAGAAGCATGCTCATTTGTTAATGGTTGATTTTTTTCTTGAAAAATAAAATAATAGTTTTTTTTTACTTAGAATTTTGATGCTGATTCGACATGATAAACTGTAAAACATTAGAAATTGGTATTGTGTGTGATCAATTTAGTAAACTAATGTTTAATTAAGCCTCTATGACTCTATATTTTAATTTACAAACAAAAAAATCATCATCATCCCAAAATATCAACAACTAGCAGCCCCTAAATT